>JARGXW010000126.1:0-278913 GCA_029204085.1 Mycena sp. CBHHK59/15
TGAAACGGACAGATGACTCGGGAATCTGCCAAGATACGGTTGGTTCTCTCTGATCCGAGGTTGCTCTATTCCACGGTGATTAACCCAGGATTACCCGACGAATATTCGCAAATATCAACTTCCCCGAAGCCTGATATTCGCATTCGCACGAATAGCACTGCTACCCCAATTCACGAATACGAATATTCACAATTCGCGAATGGACAGGCACGAATATTCGTGATATTTGATACTCGTGCTACACTCTAATGGGAAGCTATAGTTGAACTATGGTGGACCTACCCGTGAGAGGATGAATGACTAATAGGAGATGACATTTCAGCGGGAGGGAAACTTATCGCTACCCATGGAAAGGGGTCTAACCAACCCACATACCTGAGGATCAGAGTGGCGTGCTTATTGTTCCTTCGGCAATTTGGCTCGCTTAGAGATAATATTGAGAACACAGGGTCAGTTGGAGGGGACCTACCCATGGGACTTATAGTTGTCAGGGGAGGTTGCTCTAATAAACCACTGACAGACTGAGGCATCGGGGGAAGCTTCCCACGTTGCTAGCCTGACTGATATCAGCTATTTCTTAGCTCCGTTTAACTGTTTGTAAAATGTATAAAAGGTGTAGTTTACTTCGTTTGTAGGTCAGTAGACCTCACCCCCAAAGTATCGGGCTCTGAGTAGCTGCTGGATTAGAGACAGATTTAATATAAAGAACTTGTTAAGCTTGAATAGCGATAAGATTGGGATCGACTTGAGCGTTTTCAGACAAAGCATTTATAGAAAGAGTCTTGCTCCCCACAGAAGTGCTCATCGCTTTAAGATTTGTAGCCAGCGGTTTGGACCTTAAGTGCTCTATAGATATCTGCGGGTCCACTCTCGTACACCATAGATTAGAAGCAGCACAGTTGCATTTCAGCTCCTGGGAGCAGGAGCTCGGAGTTCTGTCTTGCCTGGTTCTTTTATTATTATATAAAAAGCCAGTGTCACGCGCTTGTAGCTGTTCTCCCTGGTAGCTTTCAGCTCGGGGTCAGTTTACACTTGCTGTCCTTAGTTAGCCATAGGCTCAGGTCGCTCAGTTCGAAATACACATACCTACCCTTGGAGCTGTAGAGCTCGGGAAGGTTGTGGGTCTGTTCTCGAAGCCACCCACCACCCCTTTTGGATTTTGGTTTAAAACATAGAAAAAGATTATAAAAACTCTTGCACACAACTCATTTTAAGATTTGATTGCTCTCCCGCAAGACTCTTTTGAACTGTGCATGCTTTCTTGAAGGGCAAGTAAAGCTCCCCTACTGTCCCCTGAGCAAATAAAACCTATGGGTAGCATCTCTTTATTTAAGTTCCCTCCCCTGGGACTTATTATTAGGGTGTCAGCACGAGACTTTGAGATTTTTGAGATTTAGTTGAGTTAGGTTGAGTGTTGAGTTGGTTGAGTTTCTTGGGTTCGCTCAGACTCGCTCTCACATTTTCTGAGCTCACTATTTTAGAGATTTCGATTTCACAGCTGCACCGGAGTGCACCGTTTCAGTGGTCCATCTCGTTGGTGACACAACAGCAAAAAAATGCTTTGTCTGTCATTTTGGAATACTTGGTTCGCCTGCAAGCCACTTTGTTAAATCCTTCCCTCCTCCTTAGTCCAAGTCTAGCTACAGCCCATCCGAGACTAGTGGGGTACTGTCTTGGTTATTCAGTCTAACTGAGGTTAAGTCGTATATTGGCCCCAAAGTTGAGGTACCGCTATAAGATCTCATCCTCTGGCTATGTGACTGGCAGGCTACCCATTAGGAGCTCCTGATGGCCTCTTGTACACAGAGTGTGCATGTTAGATTAGCATAAAGATGCAATTCACAAAATTACATGTGTGGTTAAGTGTACAGCTTATCAGTGGTTATGGGCATCAAGGAACCTCATTTTGGATTGCCGCGTGGTCCTCTCGGTCAGTTATACAGTCAAATCCTCTCTGATGTTCCTGCCCGGCCTCAACTTCTTGGAATTCTATCTGTTATTGCAGCCAAATTTAATCCGTGTGGTTCCCACATTGAACAGCTTCACGAGCTGGAGCCAGAGGATATTCGATTAACGTTACGTGGCCTGCATTCTGTGATAAATATACCTTTAGGGGACAGCACATCTCCACGGATCACTGTGCATCATGCTTCATTCCTGGATTTCCTCAATCACCCAACACGATCAGGCATATTTTATGTTGGTGGTCACTGCACAGATCTAGCCTGTCACATCCTGAAGACATTCTCATACATGCATGATGATCCATACCTGATGGCCATAGAATGCATCAGCAATCTCGGGCCCGTCTGGGTCCTGCATTGTCCTACATATTATGAGTGAATAAAAGATTCAAGAAAGCAACACAGTCGGCCCGAACTCACCACATGGTCACAACTACACTCTGGAATCCGGTGAACAACAATGTAGCGGCAAGATGCATAGCCTCATCGGGAAGTTGCTGGTCACCCATCGCCGTCTGGCAGGCGCTCAGGAAGGCCAGAGGTTACTAACATCTTGGATGCCATGGCAGGCAAAATGGACAATTGATGATGTTCGAAGGTGAGACAAAACCTTGTCGACTGAGGCTGGTGATTCCGGTGTTCCTAACGCAGTCAGCCACTCGTTCGGAATATGCTCCTCAATCTTTTTCAGCTCTCTTACCGTGTAAGGCAATGGTGAGGAACCTTCTGGTTGTATGACTGCAGTCACTCTGAGCGGATTTGTGACAGTGGGTGGCGTGAAAGGGGCAGTGAGAAGGGCAGTGAGAGGAGGCATGTATGAGGAAATAAAATAATCGGCAACTGATTCGGTGGTATCTCTTCCGTAGATTCCTGCAGCATGTATGGGCAGGAAGGCAAACAGTCCAGTGGGACACCACCATAGCCATGCAGGGGAAGGTGTTTTCTAAGCGGGCAATTGAGCAAAATTTACCCGAGACTGTAAATAAAAGGCACCACACACCTGTAAGTTCAGCGAACGAATCACTGGCACAGCAATGAAATACCACAAAATTTCCAGAAGAGTGCGAAAATCTTCATTGGAAGACGGGTTCTCCTCCAATTTCATTGTAAGTCACTCTCGCAGTATCACATCATCACCTCTATTTGTTACAGGAGTTGCAAGAAATGCATTTAAGTTGAACTGGCACGCGGAACCCTCTGAAAGTGTCCGAACACATTTTGCAAGCAAAGTGATTACGAGCCTTGTCATGCCCTCTGTGAATGGGACACATTGGACTTCACCAGACACATTTAAAATGAGTGCATGGCAAGCGGACTCCCCAGCATTGAGAATCACGACCGGGCCATGCGCTGCAGCACGTTGCAGTGCCACCATGCTTTTGGTTCTCATAAAATCATCAAAGCCTGGGAGTTTTCGAACGGATTTCATGGTCTCCTCCAACTCATCGTTGAGGGTGTGGAATCGGATGCCTTCAGCTTCGATGGACATAGCCTTCTGATGTGTGTCAATCGAAACATTTCTCGAGGCATCTCGGAATGAGCCCATTTCGAGTTCCCATGAGAGCACAGATATTTTGGATGCAAGGTGTGGCTTAATTATTGATAGATTGTGAAGTGATGTGCAGAGATGCAGTGCTTGGGACCAAAAGATCGAACGACCAGCTTCAAGCAGTTCGACAGCAACCACATATTGGCCAACACCGACAGCACAGGTTGCCGCGTCACAACCGAGGCCGCTACTCTGTGCAGTTATCAAAATCTGTTGGCGAGACTGCAGATCGAAATCAAGGGCAGCCAACTGTGGAAGAAGGCCAATTGCGATCTGATATGCAGAAAGAGCTGAGAAATGCTTATGTTGAATAGCTTTCTGGGCATAATATTTTGCAGACTCAAATCGAGACAGCGGGGAGGATGATGGATATACCAATGCCTCTGGAAGGGCTGAGAGTGCGTCATTCAGACTCACCGACTCCCATGTCTGCGTATAACGAGATAAGAGACAAACTCCCAGAGATCTGAGGGAATTACCACGATCAGAATGTGGTGAAGGGAAACATAACAGGGCATCTCGAAGCAGCTGAATGGCTTCATCGATACCCCCTATATTTCCGGCCGGCATGAACCGGTCTTGAATAGCAAGTCCTAGGTTGTTGAGAGATAATCCATGATCAGGATCATGATGGCCTGTAGGTTGAATACCTAGGCATTCCCAATACAGCTGAATCGCCTTGTCGATGTCCGCGGGATCTCTCTTGTGCAAGAACTGAATGCTGAGAGCATGGCCAAGGTTATTGAGAGGTGTTTTATGGTCAAGATGTCCAGAAGGACAAAGAACCAGGGCTTCGTGATTCAGCTGCACAGCCTCATCACTGTCCTCTGCTTTCCCCCACTGGATAAACCTGTAGGTTTACCTCCCCGCCATCGAAGGCCACGTTCTGGCCCAGATGCTGCGTGCCTTCAGCGCATTCCTCGACTTCTGCTACCTTGTTCAACGCAATATTGTCGGGGAAACTACCCTTGTGGCCATAGATGCCGCGCTTGCTTGGTATCATGAGGAGCGCAAGATCTTTGAGGAAAGCAGAGTCTGTCCGAATGGCTTTTGCCTCCCCTGCCAACACTCCCTCACCCATTATTGCTACCTCATTCAAGAATTCGGGGCTCCGAACAGCCTCTGCTCGTCAATCACCGAGTCCAAACATATCAAGGCTGTGAAGCAGCCCTGGCAGCGCTCGAGTAGATACGAGGCCCTCCATCAGATGTTGACCATCAATGATCACCTCGACAAACTCGCCGCCGCTCGCATGGATTTTATTGAGCGGGGAATGCTCGCAGGGCCTGCTGCGTGGACCCTCGATCCTGGTCTCGCCCCGGCGGCGCCTGTTGCTGAGGAGGACGATGATGATGATGTCCGTGGAACGGACAACCGAGATATTCTTGGGGAAGTAACTCTGGCGAGGACTCCTCGTACGTCTTATTTATCACAGATGTGCACGTCCTTGACTAATTTACATCGCAGTTCGGAATTACCCTCGCAATCCTCATTCTCTCGCTCATCGGCTGGGTTTACCAGCTCTTCCCAGCTTGATACAACAATTTCTATACGCTCAGGATCACCCTGAGCTTGATGTGCCCCTCGCTGAGATTGCACTGGACGATTGCCTGGATCCTCCTGGCAGCGTCAGGGTGTTTCCCTTGTCCGTGGCCACGTACTATGCCCCAAGCGACCAATCTGGTATTGGCGGGCTGCTCCATGAGCGCATTTGAGCAGTCTGCTCCTGGCGCGGTGGCCCTGCTTGCCACGACTGTGTCTACATGGAGCAGGACACAGAACAGCCTGGTTTCTGCAGGCTGCTGGCTGCGCGGGTGCTGCTTTTCATGTCTTTCAAGCATGCCAGCGTCGAGTATCCCTGTGCATTGGTCACATGGTTCTCTGCCATTGGGGATGATCCATGCCCCGACATCGGGATGTGGATGGTGGAACCAGATATTGATCACCGGAACCATCGTGTCCTGGACATTATTCATATTGATTCTATCCTGCACAGAGCGCATTTGATCCCTATTTTTGGTGAAGATTTCCCTCCCTGCAACTTTAAATATTCTTCTTCTCTTGATAGCTTCAAAGCCTTCTACATTAACAAGTATGCAGACCACCATTCACACGAAATTGCATTTTAAATATATTATAGTATTCTAGTATCTGTCTTGTACATCTTTCAATAAAGCAATGTCTTGGACATCTTTGGAATCCTTGAAATATTGATGGATTGGGAAGACACCGTTGAAAGAAGCGGGACGTGGAAACCAAGACCAAGATCATCCAAGATCCCACACCAAAGACGGAAGATGTTGTCCCAAAGACAAATCCAAACAAAGACACCCTCCAAAGACAAAAGATGTCAAAGCCAAAAGTGTAGTTTTACTGATGACTGATAGCAGACAAAACTTCATGTCAAACCTCACCTTTTGCCAGGTCCTATTGATTCCGAAATGCCCTTCAAATTCAAATTCCCGGTGTGGTTCAACGTTCAATAGCTTGTAGTACTTACAGGGCCATGCAGATACTGTACTATTTCGACCATAGGTTCACGCCATGTCACCCGTCACCTACCAAGTTCATTTTTCCTAAGTTCATTCCTCGGCAATCACATCAAAATTCCCATAAAAGGCAGTCCGGCGAATGCTGGAGATAAATTTTTGGTGTTTTTGAGCCTATTTGGGCCTGAAAACTCGACTGTCACCGTCACTGGTACCAAATAGGTTCAGTTCACGACCCTCCGTCACCCGTCACCTGAACCTATGGTCGAAATAGTACAGTATACCGACAAGGAAAGAACATATTTGCGTAAGTTGGGGCTCACGATGTCGGGCCTGTCGGCGTTGATGCGTCGGCTTTGTCGGTCTTACTCCCTGCACCGGAGAAGTCCGCGTGGCGATCACGCTAACTGATCGGCTGCTATATTGGCTGGTGCCATCCGAGTCACTTCCAAATTTGACACGCCGTAGCTTTTCGCTCTTTACCTCCTCCTCCAACGAAACAAGCATGACTAGCGCTAATTTCCAAAAGGCCTTCGATGAAATAGGCCTGTCTACCTTCCTGTCGTCCCCTCGGGATGTTTACCTCATCATCCTCCAACGCGGCATCCGCCTGCTCGTCTATGGCCAATCCTCCATCGTCCTTACAGCGTTCCTCAAGTCACTCGCGTTCACCGACTTGCAAATGGGTCTCTTTATGACCTTGACTCTGCTGGGGGACGCAGCGGGCTCACTTATCCTCACCATCTACGCGGATCGGCTCGGTCGGGCAAAAGTGTTGTTAGGCGGATCTTTGTTGATGGTCGCCAGCGGACTGGTTTTTGCTTCATCGCAAACTTATATAGTCCTGCTTTTGGCGGCAATGGTTGGGGTGATCACGCCGAGGTGAGGCTTCACCTTCCCTTCATACAACCTTTGATAGCTGAAGAGAATCTGCCTCGCACGAAGCGGCAACGAGATAGGACCGTTCAGACCTATTGAAGAATCCATCCTCGCCCAACTCACCGAACGCGATGACCGAAGCACGATCTTCGCATGGCATTTTACGTTGTCCGGACTTGCTCTCGCTCTGGGGAATCTCTCGGGTGGTTGAATCACTCGGGCGTTGCAGCAGCATCTCGGATGGACGGCTATGACAGCCTATCAAGGGATGTTTTTGCTCTACTCGACGGCAGGGTTGTTGAACAGCGCGTTGGCGATGGCTCTGTCGGTTAAGGTCGAGATCCAGAGGAAGCCAAGGTCGAGTGGAGAGGAAGAGGATGGGTTGTTTGAGATGGGTGAGGAGGAGGAGGAGGTCGTGGAGGAAACGAAGGAGATGACGGCACTCGGTCTCTCACCCGAAACGAAGAAAAAGGTGTGGTTATTGTCAGCCTTGTTTGGGGTGGACAATTTGTCGGGTGGATTGGTTCCAGTGTGAGTGGCAAAGCTTTTACTTCGTCGCATGGAATGATAACTGGATCTCTATATTTGCAGCACCATCATCGTCTACTTCTTCACGGAGAAATTCCACGTCGATGAAGGCATTCTCGGCAACACGTTCTTCACCACGTCCCTCGTCGCCGCCATCTCCAACGTCGTCGCCGGTTCCCTCGCTCGACGTTTCGGAAATGTCACAACCATGGCCTTCACCCATCTCCCTTCGGCGATTTTCCTCGCCCTCGTCCCTCTCCCGTCCAACTTTCAATTCGCTCGAGCCATTCTCATCGCCGTTTTCTGCACCACCAAAATGGACATCGCACCACGTACGGCGTTTTTGGCGTCGTACGTATCCGCCGAGGAGAGGACGGCCGTGATGGGAATAATAAACGTGGTGAAGATTTTCTCGCAGAGTATAGGACCGACCGTGACGGGTTTATTGGCCAGCCACGGTAAGATTTGGTTGAGTTTCGTGATTGCTGGCGTCCTTCAAGGGTCGTATGATCTGGCGATGTTGTATTTCTTCACGAGGGCGGTGTCGGTATCTTGAGGGTGGAGTACAGCTTCGGACAGTCAAACACGGTTAAAATTTACCCTTCCCTCTGGCGCCATCCTCGTTCATCTGTTATGTTGGGCCCGCATTCATCCTTGCAAAACTCAACCAAATGAACTCCGACGTCTCATCTTAGTATGACTTTGCTAGCCCTTATCCTCCGACGACACCATTGCGTCCTGTGCTTATTTGTTCACTCTGCGCAGGCCTTTGGCGACGACCATGATATGGCCGCCAAATAAAGCTAGCGCATCGCCGCTTTCGTGCTCATTCGGTAATTTCATTCCATCTCTGCCACCTACTGGAACATTTTTCGATACTGTTGCCTGACGACGGGATTCTTGTGACTACGCTTCCCTAGGCCTGTGCTGCCGTCCTCGTTCATCTCAACGGCGCAACGTAATCCTCTGTTGTCGGTCTGAAGCCCTGTAGATCAAAAGCTCAGAGAGCTCCCGACGCGTCGGATGGTTCCATGAAAGGCCCGGATGCAATTCATCGGGAATGAATCTGAAAGCGCTGATACGCCCTTAATTTCCAGGAATTCTCTGGCTGAAGTGGGGCAAGGTCGGAGATTAACTGAAAGAAGTACATAGTGTTCGAGATAGTGATCTATTTATTCAAGGAATAATCCGCCTCCCTTGAATCCTATGCAGTGACTTCAACCCATTCATTTACCCACAAATACCGCGAAAACAGCCCTTTTAAACAACTAAATAAACGGAGTTGGCTGGAATGCTTACTCATTGCTCGCAGTGCCATGACATAGTCTACTAAGGACGCTATGAAGACAGGGCCCTTCGGGGATTCACGCTGTTGAGACCGTAATATGGCCAGAGGACCAAGGTGCTTTGTCGATGCTGGTTGGGAGCGTAGAGTGAAGAGACGGGGATGGGTGCTTGGGGAGGAAAGTGGCAAGATGTTGAAGACGAGGTAGGCCGCTCCAGCCAAAGTGGACTGATGGTTCGGGTGGCCAGTGATGCCGTGTGAGTCAAATGTGAGTATCTGACATTCAAGGTCAAACGATACGATGAGAAAGACCAAAGGAGATCACAAACTGTTGTTATACCATATTCAACCACAAATGGGTGTATTTCATTAGCGATGACAGCAGGGTCCCAGGCGGCTGTCTTATTATCCTGCAGGTACCTTTGAATACAGTAAGACAAGGCTGGAACATAATCAAGGACGAACTTACGGATGATCCAGGATGAACCTTCTCTCTCCCGGGATTCCAAAAATGTCTAAAGACCGCCCAAATTCTTCCTTCCTCACATCCCCAACGCCTTTCGCGTTCCCAGTAGACAAACAGACAACGAAGATCTCTCCGAGTCCTCCAACTTGTTGCATGGGTGTACGGCTGAGAGCAGTCAAAGTTGGACTGAAGAAGAATGTTTCATCGTCTGGGTGTGCTATCAGCAAGAGAGCACGCTCTTCGTGGCCTGCCGATGCTTTCCCGAATGTAGAAAGTGTTTGAGGTCGGAGGATGGAGGCAAGAATGAGGGTTAGGAGAGACCAGAGCTGTTGGGTTGTTGTCATGAGGATCCTCGAGAGCTGCCCGAAAGCGACCGTGGGTAGTGGTGAAGTCAAGACTTGTGTTGATTTTGATTATCCCACCTTTGTCAATTAATGGACCAGACGCGCTTCTAGACTACACCTGTTCTCCGCGGTGTCACTGCGTGAAGTGTGTTTCATTCGTTATGTCCCAGCCTTGTCAATCAATGGAAAGAGACACATCAGACACATGTCTGATCAGGACCTGTTCCTGTTCCTGTTCTTCACGGCACCATTCTAGATGGAACGATTATGTGGGTAATAGTCTGCGACGGATAAATGAGTCCTACCATCGTGAGGAGCTAGAGAGCGAGGAGAAAAAGTCAGAGCGAGGGTAGGCAAGAATTGTTAGAAGCAAAAAACTCCGGAACAGCAAGCCTATAATTACCTAAATGGCATTGCACTGGTTCTTTGCAATGGACCCCTGCCAATCACCCAAATCGCCTGTCCGCCCAGAATTTCGATTCAGATGAAACGTGCCCAAAGTCGGTACGGCCCCAGGTCGGACTCCCAGTCCAAGAATTCGGATAAGAATCTCAGGCTGGCGGACATCCCAGGCCAGATTCAGATATTTCGTTTGTCGGATCGACAGATAGGTGACTTGTGTTGTATATTATATCACGCCACCCGTCTCAAATAGTCGAAATCCGCGGATTGGGAGGACCGAGATAACATGGTTTCAGACAGCTTTTCCCTGGGTTTTATGGACCGAGGCCTGGTCAGAAATTCGGATAAAAAGTAAGCACGATTGACACCAGGCATTTACGGCAACGCACTGGCCATAGTGCAGCGGCATGACCGTCGGGGAAGCTTCCTTCACGCTGTAGTCGGCCCTGTGGGCCGGAGACAATTCGAAGGGAGACTGTTTGTATGTTCATGCGATTTGAAGATGGCAGCTGAGTTCCGTCTTCGTCTTCGAGCTCACCTGTGAAACTAGGAGTACCCTCGCTACTCAGGCAGTCCAGCATTATTTGCCGAAGCAGGACGTGTCCACGCACGCTGTCTCACAGTGTCAGTATTATTTTAAGGGAGATGCACACGTACGGCACTGGTCCTGGACCTGATTCCGTTTCTTTCGGATGCACCGCGCCAAGCCGTCTAAAACCTCTGAAACTCCGGTTCGAGCAGGGGGAATGAAATCCTTCCCTGACTCAAATCGGTGAGAAAGCAGAACATATATAAGCATCGGGATTCAGACGCTGTCGATTATACATGATGGCCCGTCAGATAATTTCGTGTGGACTTGGTGCGGGCAAGTTCCAGGACGCGAGTTGGATCAGGGAGTGAAGATCTTGTCCGTTGGATAGAGCCTGTCCCATGCATGAATTCAAGTCCGGCTGCATAACTACGGAACCGCCGAAGACGCGAAGCGCTACCATTGAAATGAACGCGATGTCGGCTCGTCTTGATAAATCAGAAGTGTGTCATCCTCAGGCAATGCGCGGAGAGCTGGAGGCACTCAGACGATTCGAAGAAGCAAGCGCCGAGAACAGGGAGAGTTATTTCGAGCGCGATGAGGTAAAGCGTGCGGCAGCGACCGACGGAGTAGTGTTCATCTTTGAGGCACAGACCAAGCTCAGATTCGCATCGATGATGAACGCCATGATTGGAATCCACTTAGAGCAGAGGGATCCGGCCAACGAGGAGGAAACGAGGAAACGGTCTGCCTGATCCGATTTGATCGTGATGATTCGTCGTGATCCGCGCACAGCCTGAGCGTTCACCTGGCCTGGCAATCTTCGTAACCACGTTACCAGTCATTCAACAAGGTATATATGATATATCCCTGAATTTTCATCGGAACAGGAACAGCCGTGGCGCGGGGAATATTCCCATTTGCGGGGGATGATACAGCCACGTTCGCATCGCCCGCTCGGGGCGCGTTGGGCTCGGACGAAAAGGTTCGTACGTGTGCCCATCGATGCGGAAGTGCACCAGCGCTCCGAGAATCGAGGAATAGTTATAATTAATCGGGTCGCATAAAACCTTGCGCGGATAGGTGCGGGACAAGTGATCTCCTCAATCGACTCACCGATTCGCATAACAAAACGCGTGGGCCCGCGGCTTCGATTCTGCGCAGTCCCCAGGCCCGATGTTCGAGCGGGTACGCCAGGGCGGACGTGGAAAGCGAACAGGGGATTGAGGAGAGGGACGCTGGCGAGATTGAATAGATTCCATTGAAGGACATAAACAGCGCATTCGGAACAAAACACAAGTGAGAGACAAAGTAGGACACGGGCTAGGATGCGGGCGGACGGAAGCCGCACGTTGAAATCCGTCGTATTGGACCAAGGAGGAGAATGAGTGGGCCGATTGCATGGAGAAGGAAAGAGTGAACAAAACAGTTGGATATGTGTGCCTGCGCTGAATAACGAAGAGAGTCAGCAATGAAAGTAAAGTAAAAGGCACCGGAGAGTACACCGGCGTCTGCACCGCGACAATTCCAGGCGGCGGCCGTCCAACACCCATGAGATTCCCGGGAATGAAAATGAGACAAGACTTGGAGACGCACCGGAGCATACCAAGCCCACTCCTTGACATACGGCGACGTGCCCGGGGCCGGCGCGAACGACGTCCGGGGTGATCCAGCGCCGTATTGGATCCCGTGAAGGAATCCAGTCCAGTTGTGGAGTGGAAGCGGCGGCGGGCCGTAGGGGTTCGCGCGCCGCACGCGGCGCCGCTGGATGCCGCAACATAACAAGAAGAGGAATAGGCCGCTGTTCAATGAGACATCCTTCAGTCAGAGTAAGGAACAAGGAACGAACAAAAAATCCCCGAGGTTAATTCGCGGTCCAACCAAGTAAGGAGTCCAAACGTTTTAAAGAACGTCCGAATAACGAACGCCGATTTCCAGGAGTTATCCCGGTGTACAAAGCAAACTAAATTACACCTTCGCCCCTGGGCCTCCAAACACCTTCCAAGCCGAGCTCGCCGATACCATGAGTCGCCCCATGCCCAGCTGTAGAACCCAGTCGACGCCTGCAAGCGATAAATATCAGCACCTCTTCACCGGAATAATTCCTCTTCACACAACAAAATTTTCCCCGTTGCTTGGTCGGTGAACCGGAACAGAGTAGAATACCTCAAGAATATCATGCATGAATTTAGCCACTAGAACAATTGTGCTGCGCTGGTAGATTATAGCTTTCAAGAATGAAATGCTATCAAGAACTTCCATTTTCTGCTGTAGTGCAGGAACTGTACTAAGAAGCTTCTCCAGAAAAATATTGCGCAGATTGAGGACATCGGGCGAAGCCTGGCACTCTAATAAGGCGTGTTCAGGAGTTTCTATGGCGTTCAAACAAAAGCGGCAGAGGCGCGCATCACGAGGCACAGGCTGGTGGGCATGATCACTGTGACGAAGCATTTCGACGGCGAGAAGATGAGTGGACACCATGATAGAAGTCAGAGATTCTCTGTGTTTCTGGGTCTTCACCATGGATAGGTAATGCCGTAGATAAAGTGTTATTGCCACAGGAGGTTTATCTTTTTGTGGTTCACGACGTCCATGCAACAAGTAAAGTTTGTTGGAGGAGTCCACTTCACGCTGCAACCAGTCCAATGCCAAGAGTTCCACAGATTTAGCATACGCCTTAATGCTTTCAGGGTTGGCGTTTTGAATTTGTGGAGGCGGGCATTCGAATGGGAGCCTGGATGCTGCTGTACACAAGTCTCCAAACCATGATTTTTTGCCGAGGGCCGCCAGCTCAATTGAGCTGTTGAGGGATGCCCGAGCAAGGTGAGTTGAGTTTAGGCCAAGGAGATATTGCAGGTACCTGAGCAGGACCAGGAAGCGTCGGACTCGCAGAGGCATTACCCCAGTTTCGGTGAATAAGGGTGCGAGCATAGAATGGGAGTGAACGTTCAAAATCTGGCGCAGGAAGCTGACTTGAATATCACATAACTCTTTGACATGGACGTCCTCGCTGTCAGGTGAAACTTCGCATCCGTGGATGAGGTGGCAGTCGACGCAGGCCATGTAAATTTCTTTGTATTCTTTTGGTGTCAGTCTGCCAGTTGAGTCATCGAGTCCCATAATTCGATGCGCGCAGTAGCGAGCTGTGCTTGCTTTTCTTTATAGTGAGATTCAAACATGTTTCGGGTATCTGTTCGAATGTGAACACCAACATATTTTTCGTGGTCCACTATGGAAAGGATGTTGCTGCCGAGGCGAAATTCGGGGAGCGGCCGGGGTGCGGGTCCAAATAGAAGAATCACTGTCTTGATTAGGTTGACAACGATAAAGTTTTTGGAGCACCATACGTAGAGTGCATTCAACTTGCGCTGCAAGCCAGACGCCGAAAGCGAGATGAGTAGGATGTCATCTGCTTGGGCCATTATGGCAATTCTGACCTCCGATAGGATGGCATCGTCCGCGTCTGGAAGTATGATCAAGTCGGCCATGAACAGGTTCCAGAGAACAGGAGAAGCTGGGTCGCCAGTGAGTAGGCCAATAAATGCCTTGAAATCAGCAGACTGTGAATCTCCGTGTCGGATATAATATTCCATTCGGCGGTATAGCATGCGCAGCCAGTCGAAAATTGCTCCGCCCATGCCCATTTCTAGCAGCTTAAGCCATGAGGTGGGGTGGTCAGTCGAAGGGAAAGCGTTAGTTGCATCCACAGCTGCGACGTAAATGCTCAACCCATGTGCACGTGCCCATTCCTTCACACAGCGCAGGATAAAGGGATTATTATTTGTTCTGTACCCCTCCCTGAAGCCGTTCTGATAGTCTGGGATGTGTCCTCGAGAGTTGGCCCAGTCTGTTATTCTTTTGTGGATGAGTAGAGTCAAGGCCTTTAAGATGCAGCTTTCGAGTGCAATTATTCGGTAGCTGTCAGGCTTCGACGCGAGCTTTCCATTCTTCAGTAACCCGATTATGACTGTTTTGAACCATATTGTCGGACCATCTTTTCTTCGAATACATTCGTTGCATAGGAGGACCAGGACGTCATTAGGTATGTCCATAATTTCCGCATACAGAATGGCGTCTTCACCGGAAGCACTGTCTAGACAGTGCTTTCGAATATGATCCTTCAGCCATGCCAGCGTCGTCGTCCGTCCATGGAGCAGAGAAAATCCTTCTGGAGTCGAGTCTTCTGTTGAATCCGGAATTGCGTTTGCAAGTAACTTGTTCATCCTATGCTGCGCTGCGTCGAAAGACTCTGGCAGCGTTTGTGGAGGATTAAGTCGTGCTTCAAATACCCCCTTCAAGTCATGTGCAGAGACTGAGATGGGTACGGGCGCAGGATCCGAGAGTCGCTTGACCTGTTTCCAAAAGGCGCCAGTGCATCCATTAAACTCTCACGGTTGCGTTCTTTGATGTCATGTAGACGGTCGCGGCCACGATGTGGGGCAGGGTACTGAGACCTGGGACGTACCCCAGTGTCAGCTTGTTCGCTCACCGAGTCATTAAGGATATCCGCCGTCACTTTATCGATTGGCAGGGCGGCAGAAGTTTCAGTATTTTGTGGAGGAGGGACCAGGCCCGTGGGCGTTGAAGCTCGAGGATAGGTGCACCCGAGGTCAGCCAGCTTCTTAGCCATGTCAGTGTGACCATTCGTTGCCTTCTTCAGGTGGGTGAACCGAATTGGAGCTGCGCGCAGATTTATCCATTGGAAGATGAGTTTGAGGATGTCACCGTTAGCACATCTCCAGCCGCAAGTTTCGTTCTTTGCAGCATAGTAAACCACCGATCTTATTGCGTATTCTGATCTCGTCGAGATCTCCAGTGTTTTTCTGAGCGGCGATGATTTGATAGCGCAAAGAAGGCCAATAAGATCAGCGCGTGGATTAGATGAGTACCCCATACTCGAACAGAAATATTACTAGGCGAGTTGACACCAAAATAGATCCCAGCGCCTGCAGATGCAGTATGTTTCCCGGCATTTTTGCACGCTCCGTGGATTGTGATTTTGACCGGGGGAGTGTCGACACAGACCGGGCCGTACAGGCGGGGTTTTTTGCCTTTGTCATCCTTTCCAGCCTCGAGTGTTTGAATTAAAAGTTTGTCGAGTTCTGTGTGGTTAGGGAGAGTAGTCTCCTCTCGTTTTCGTTTTCTAGATCGTTGGGGGTCCATGGGAGCGAGAAGGTTGGAGTTTATTTCGAGTCGGACGACCAGAGCAGCATGGTCAAAACCCGGTTCTCGCGGTTCAACTGCAAAGGAGCGAATGGCGGGGAATAGTGAGCGAGAGCAGATCACGTAGTCAATCACCGTGGATCGGGAGCCTTGGAACGAGGTGAAATCACCACTGCTCGGCCCAAAGCATTCAGCACCGCTGACGAAGACCAGATCATAGTCATTGCAAAGTTTGAATAGAAATCTGCCACGAGACGATGGCGGCTTTTCATCCTTGGATGCACGAGGAGGGTCGCGAGCAGAGGGAGTTTGTGAACCAGTTCTCGCGTTCAAGTCTCCCGCAATTAGGATACGAAATCCTCCTGCATACGCGAGAGCAATTGACGACGCGAGTGTCAGACACGGGTCGCGATCGAGGTCGCCTGCCCAGTTGGTGCTCTCCGGCAGAATGTAGTCATTATAGAGGACGATATCACCCACTTGAATTGCCATAAAGTCGGGCCCAGAGAGATCTTCCCGAAGCTTAGATGGGATCCGAGTAGAGTTTGAAACAGTTGCGACGCCGCCGCAAGACTTTCCGAAATCAGATTTAGGTCGGCGGGTGCGCGAGAGAATCGAGTACCCATTAGGCAGTCTGACGCTGTCGTGCTGCTATGGACGGAGATGGGTTTCTTGGAAGAAATTGAAGTCGTACTTCTTGAGTAATTCAATTATTTCGGGGCAGCTCATCAGAAGAATAAAAGAACCATTTATATTCCAACTTCTAATACTGATTAGAGAGGTCGGAGGTGGTTGAGGATGTAAAGTTGGAGAGGAAGAGGTATTGGGCATAACTGCCGGATTAGATGAAGGAATAGACGAAGGGAGTGGGGCGGGAGAGAAATTAGGTAAGTGGGTATAAAGCGACGACGACGACGCGGAAGTAGAAGTAGGGTTAATTGGTACAATAGAATTAGGAGGGATTGGTGGGGTAGGAGGAAGTAATGAAGACTTAACAGAAACATGAGCTGCCCCTAGACATTTGGGGACGCGAAGACGTTGTCGTACGGCGGGACGCGGGCGGCATTGAACGCGCCGATGAACCAGGTTGCGATCTCAGCTGATTCGAAGCACGCAATGATGGTGTGGTGGTCCGGACCACGCCGCGCGTGGTAGTTGCGCATCACGTTGCGCGCCGCGGGGAGTACCGTTCGGATGACAACGGAAGACTCCCCGGAGATGTTCTTGCCCCAATTGACTGGGCCGACGCGGGCCTCCCTGCTCACATCAATGGGAGGGGGCGGCGGGGGAGCGGAGGCGGGGGCCCCGAGGACGGGTGCAGCGGCGGCGGCAGCGGGAGCGGGTGCGGGTGCGCCAAGGACCGGCGCGGGGGCAACGACGAGGGGGGCACCGAGGACGGGAGCAGTCGCAACGGGCGCGGGTGCACCGAGGATGGGCGCGGGGGCGATGGCAGCGGGGACAGCGAGGACGGGGGCGGTCGCGAGGGGGGCACCAAGGACGGAGGCGGGTGCAGCGATGACGGGCGCGGCAACGAGGGGGGTGGCTGCGGCGGGAGCGGGAGCGGGGGGAGCGGTGGCGGGCAGCAGGAAAGGCGCCGCCGGCGCAGGCTGAGCGGCAGGCGCAGGTGCCATGAGCTGCATCGTTCCCGACGACGCGGAGTCTGCCGTGCGAGTACGGACATTACGTCCATCCTCAGACTCGTCGGGGGAACGGCTGCGCTTGGAGACCAGCTGTTGGAGTAGAAATTCCATATTATTTATGCGGGAATCGATAGAGCTGGCACCCGGCGCGACGAGAGCGACGTCGGGGAGGGCGGAGGGCACGGCCATGACGGCGGCTGGGACAGGAGGCAGGACGGGGGCTGGAGCGACGGGGGCGGGAGCCGGGGGAGCGACATTGACGCGGTCGATGAGCGTCTTCAACGCGTGCTGGATGGTGTCGAGCGTCGCCGCCGTGCGAGTAACGGTAAACTCGACTTGCTCGAGACGGTCGTTGACAGTGCAGACATCGCGGGTGCTGGCTGCGACGTTCTGCTGCACGTCTAGAGGCGCGTGAGTGAAACATTCGCTTTGAAAGGAGTTTAATCGCGTACGTTCGAATAGTCGCGCGGTCTCGGCGCGGTGCTTCTGCAAATCCGTACTCAGACGGGCTGTCTGCTGAGTGAGGGAGTGCAGTTCGCGCTGCGTCTGGCGAGCCTCCACTTTGCCATCGAAACGCTTGTCCTTGGGCGGGATGTCGCTGAGGCCGACGCTGTCGATGAAGTCCTTGATTGCGCCGGTAGGGGCGGGCACAGAAGGCACGGGGGAAACCCGAAGGAACGAGGTCTGCCCAAAGGGGCGATAATATTAGTCAGCGTGTGCAAATTGCGCAAATTGCGCAGATTGCGCAAATTGCGCAAATTGCATTTGGTCATATTTGTCCTTGTGTGACACATCCTGCCTTGCAACCATCATCATGCCAACTCACAATGCCGCACTTTCGATACCCAGTTCAGGCATCAATGGTATAAATTTCCATTCAGCATAATTAGTTCCTCAACACACTTGCAGCCCCCCTTGATCCGCCCACCATTCAGAACAGTCTTCAGTGCACGGGAATAGTAAGAGTAGAAGGTGAGTACATTTGCAGTTCCACTGGCCCAGGAGTAACTGGTCAATAAATATCACAGAAAGGAAATTTAGCCGTAAGAAGATCCCTTTCAAATTCTGGTATGGCGGCCTTCCTGCCATGGAGGATTCCCCCGAAACAGGTGATCTTGCTCAAGTAGCAGAGGGCCGGTTTCGAGTATTTGATCAAACCGGGGAGTGGGTTCCTGTTGTAGCGGGGGCCATGCACCCTTACCCTCCGTTGAGAAAATACATATTTAGGGGAGATGACAGTGGGTGGATTTCGCCAAGGACATATCAAATTGATCAGAAAACGTGGCGAGAAAATTGTAAGACAGTTTTAGTTTTTCGCTGCTCCTTCCCGACCTACTGACATATTTAGCAGCGAAAACTCCGTCCCGACCTAATAAAAAACTCAAGACGAAGATCCCGGAAATAGGTGGGTTCTGCTTTATCTGTGTGGCTTGTTGCTGATGCTCGACGCCGGAAGCGATGCTCCGGCAGAATGAATGGCTCGGTGACCTGACGAAAACCTGGGGAGGTTCGCCTTTCATTTACATTAAACCGGTTGCAGCGCCCATCCTTCAGGTCCTACAAAATCTGTCTGCGCGCTCGATTCCCATTCCTACTATCCCGATATTCGACATAAAGCATGGCTCCGTCGCAAACCCTCCCTCCACTGCCGCTGTATTCGAGGATTTTCATGTCCTATACGACAACATCATCAATTACACTGACCTCTGTGCTGGGTCATCTGTTGCGAAAGACTCCACATCCAAGGTACTAGCGATGCTGATGACCAGCACACCGACTACAGAGTGGCGTCCGGGCCACCGGATGGTCGGAGTCTTTGACCTTACCGCAACAGATTATGGTCTTAGGCGTTGTCGGCTAGATTGCGAGGCCATGGTTGCCGAGAACGTGGGCGAGGGTCGTTCAGCTTTTCGGACTTACAACACACATATAGAGCCGGAGGAGCTCGCACAGTTTTTCCCCCCCCCACCCATCGACCCCGGAAAACTTAGTGCCAATGCTCTGGTGAAGGAGATTCGCAAGCGTCATGCTAGCCAAGCGAAACACCTCGAGACGGTCGGCGAATCCCCGTGGATGTCTAGCTGTATCTGTCCACAAGGATGGTTCTCGGACGTCCACGTTGACAGCGCTGGGGCTTCACAGCTCATCACCCATTTTGAAGGCCACAAGCTATGGCTTGTTTGGACACCCAACGAGCACAACCTTTCTTGGTGGGGCATTAGACACCCTCACCCCTCCTCCGGCTCCCCAGACTTAACCATTACTGAAGCCCTCGAGCATCTCACTGACCTACAACTCATCCATGTGACTGGCCCCTGTGCCTTTATCCTCCCCCCGTTCTCCCTGCATTCAGTTATCTCCTTCTCCTTCTCCTCCCATGCTGGCGCTCAGTTCGTCCACGAATCGCACTGGCCCGACGCGAAGCGAGGACTGGAGTTCTGCAAAGACCTCATCATGGGACCCCTGTTTCCTGTGGAGAAAAAGCTGGAGTTATTGCGGGTAGTTGATGACGACTGTAAGTTGTGGAAAATCGCGATGGGCAACAACAGCGATGTTTCAAATTATTTCGAGGAGTGGGCGACAGCAACAGGGCCAGTTCTCGCTGAACTCTCTCAAAAGACTGTAAGTACTGCTTGATATTTCCGAATATTGCATGTACTGTGTGCCCAAATCAACTACTCTTGATGTTCGCCATCGCATTTGTGTCTTACATTTTCTCACTTTGGTCTTCTGCATCTGTCGTTCCCCTGTCATCCAACCACGCACATGCAGAGCGATGTATCTAACCCCTTGTACTCCCTCTCTCTCCACCGCCCCTCCGTCCTACTTGCCTTAATCAAAGCCTCGGATTTACAGCAGCTCTTCGTCGCCGCCACGCCACACCATGACGCGACGTGTGCGTCCCCGCCTGCGTCGAACCCTGGCTCCCACCGGTACGTCAAGTCCCCTTGACTCGCACACTCCGAATTGACAGTGCTGGGGCCAGAAATGCGCCGAGTACGTGGCGTTCGAGCTGC
Source organism: Mycena sp. CBHHK59/15 (assembly GCA_029204085.1). NCBI lineage: Eukaryota > Fungi > Basidiomycota > Agaricomycetes > Agaricales > Mycenaceae > Mycena > Mycena sp. CBHHK59/15. Next base: position 20,256 of record JARGXW010000126.1, read on the forward strand.
GAGCGCGCGAGACAGGCTCGAATCGGCAGTGTACACCCGAAACGTCGAGTGGGCGGTATTCACGAAGCGCTCGGAACTGGACTCGTGTTTGCAGGTGAGTCCGCCTCGCGCTGCACCAAACTCGGCATCGGCCTAGGGTTAGGTACTCGGCAGAGCAGGAGCCGCATTGCCCCGTAGATTCTGGCACTCGTGGCCAGGTCTGTGCCGGAAAGTCCACTCCATGGTCCTTTACACCGTTTCCGCGGGTCGGCAAGGGGGAGTTCTCCCCAAGTCGCCCGAACGTCCGAGCGCGGAGGACACCGACTCGAACGCGCAGGGGAAGACACTGACTCGGTGGCGCGCACGGCCTGCGCAGGCGCTGAGCCGACCCGAGCGTGTCCCACTTCTCTGACTCGCGGCAGCGTGGAAATGGCTGCGGTGCAGTCGGCTCGGGAGATATGGCGCGCGCGCGGACGGGCGGGGAGCTGCAGCGGGGCCACATCCCCACAGCGAGTTGCCGCGATCGGATGCGAGCCGTGATGCGCAGCTCCGACAGCGACAGCCGGGATTGTTCTCGGGCGTGTTTCACGCATGAGACCAACCGGTCTCGGTGGCTCGCGCGAGTGTTTCGTGACCGAGCGCCTCACAAACGCGCCGCGGAGACGCACGCTGGCTCGGGCGTTTGCAAGGCAGTCGTCGGTGTCTGACAAGTCGACGCCGGCACGGCGCTGGGAGAGCGTCGGCCGTGCACGGGAGAGGACGGTCCTGAGCATGCAGGGTGGTCGGCGCGGGGCAAGACCGAGCGCGAGTCTGCACCAACCACGCGACAATGCGTCGTTGTGGGGACTGGACGAGAAGCGAGTTGGCCGAGTGTGTTAGCTAGCCGCTGCTACGTAGCATTGATTTCCCGTTGAATCCTGTGCGAGTGCGGCGGCTTAAAAAGTGAGCTGGATAAAATTGAAATGCACTAGCCTGCGTACTATTGTGTGAATAGAACCGTCGAGAGGGAGAAGGGGAAACGAAAAGGGGGGTAACGCGTCAAATTGCTGCGTCAAGTACCTAGAAAGCTCAAGGGCGATGTTCCGCGCCCTGAGCCTTCGGAGTCTCGCAGAATCCGCGCATCCATGCGTCGGATTAAAGCGAATAAGATCTTTGAAAACTCAGGAGCAGTTTTCAGTGCTCCGAGCCCGCCGAGCATCGCAGGATCTTCGCAGCCACACCGGGCACACCCAGAAAAAGCCGGTGGTCTTCGTGGATGTATCCGAGTAAGCTGCCCGAGGGCAGTTTGACGTAGAGAATGCGCATCGTACGCGACGATGGTGGTGGTTTGGTCTTGAGTTTGGCGATCACAGTTTTGGCTATGTTGTTTATGCTCTTCCGATCATACGCATAACCAGTCCGAGTCGACAATATTAAATTCATCCTATTAACTACGTGCAGGCGTGGGCGCCAGCTCGAACCTTGCTTGAAGGTGGTGTTTGTGTGACCGTGTTTACTTTGACTGATCGGTGAATTTCTTCGGATTGCATACCTACTGTGTTTGGTAGAGCTTGGAAATGCGGGCTGGGGCGTGTTTACTTTGACTGATCGGCGAATTTCTTCGGATTGCTTCTCTCATATGGGACACGCCCCGATTGGGGTGTTGTTTACGTAATCGTGTCCCAGGACACGTGCTGGTTCTGTTTGGCTCGGGCGTCCGTTCCTGGGACCCCGCGCACTCCCCTCGTTTGTTTCCGTCGATCGAACACAATTGGAGAACTAACGCCTCGTGCCAAAAGCGGTAAGTAAGTTCATATCACGCCTAAAAAAGCAATCTTCCCGCCTTGTTAAGTGTGGGGTTTAATGTTCAGTATTCAACTCACTTTCAGATCATCGGAAGGTCCCTCTTTCAGTTTGGCAAATTGGTGTGGCAGAATGTGGTAATTTAATCAACTTTTCCACTAAACCGGAAAGAAAGACATTCAGCCGAAAAGGAAAGGTTGGAGGAAAGTAATCCTTTCCACCGAGATGAATGTGAAGATGAAAGAAGTATTTTTAGCGCTCCTTTCAGTGTTGCCGGAATCAAAAACTTTAATCCTTTGTGGAATGTGTGACCATTGCCTTTTGGTGTGTCACACATTCCGCAAAGGATTAAAGTCGCAAAACTGAAAGGAGTGCTAAAAATACTCCTTTCATCATGGCATTCATCTCAGTTGGAAGGCTCTTTCGACGGATTTTCTTTGTTTCCAGTTGATCGGAAAGGGGTGATTAAATTACCACATTCTGCCACACTAATTGTCAAACTGAAAGAGGGACTTTCCAACGATCTGAAAGTGAGTTGAATAGTCAACATTAAACTCCACTCTTAACAAGGTGGAAAGATTGCCGATTTAGGTGTGTATGTCCGTGCCAATTTACCTCGGAGGCTCTTCTACCATAGTTTGTGTATATAATTATATTGCATTGAGTGCATATATACCTTCGGGTGGCTGATATGGAGCAAAATCATGGATAAATTCCTCCTAACCATTGTCTCAGACATCTCCTCTCCTCCTTTTCTTTTCTTTCCTGCTAGCACTACCTCAACCAACCTGCTGCAACGATGTCTGAACCCATCACCCCATTTGGGATGTTCCCATCAACGCCGCGTGTCACTGGCAGCTCTCCGCTGATGCCTTCATGCCCCTCGGACCTCGATATCACATCTCTTACCAGCGCTTCGGGAAGTCAACTCAACTTCTGGATTGATGCTGCCAACCAAGCTGCTGGGAAGAAGCTGCTTGTCAAGACGGGCAAAGTCAATGACCTCTGGGACCGGCTTGCAGGTTATTACGGGCTCAATCTATCTGCTCTTTCTAGCATACTGTACTATTTCGACCAAGTGTTGGAGCCGCTGAGCGCGGCATCCATACCCGTGACCGTATAGCTTACATCATTAGATCATTCTGTCTTACCTTTACCATCGTATCGACTTGCTTCCTGCTTCACCTTGCACGTCGCTCGGGCCATCTCCAGTGTTCAGTAACACGTAACACCCAACTTTTTTTGATGTGTGCAAAAATCACTATAATTCGAAAGGAAATTTTTCGGTCTTCTCGGTCATCGAAAAATCCAAAATTGATGAACACTTGGTCGAAATACAGTACCTACTGTATTTGGTGATGTTAGGTTAAAGTTGGGTGTATTTACTTTGACTGATCAATGCTATTACGACGTGGAATTTCCAGGGTGGGGGACCTTGCCAAGCAAGGTGATCTTCAGTTACACATCTAATACTACTACAGCCTCTATGTATCGGGAGAGTCAGTGCGAGATACAAACAGATCCCGGGCCTCATCCTCACCCACACCACTATGCATCCACTCTCCGCAAACCCCTTGGCCTCCCCCACTCTGACATCCCAAAAGGGGAATGCTTACAAATAGATAACATAACACTGACGGTCAGTGCACAAAAACCCCCCCCCCCCCACTATGACATCACGTGATCACTTTCCCAGCATGTGTTAGCCATTCCAATGTCAGTTTTCACACTGAGAAATTCTGAAACCAAGTTCATTGTCATGTTCTTGGTTTTATTTAACGGCAAAGAGGCCAAAGCCAGATGGATTTTGTAGAATAAAACCTTTAGTTCTGGTGTCTCTGTACATAGCCCGAATCAAATTTCTTCGCTCCCCTGTCACCGAATTTGTCTAAAATGAATGTATATTACTGTTCCAAGTGAACACAAACCATCGCAGTATTTTCTGGCTCGATCATGACCGAGGTTATGACCACATTTTTGGAAGAACCCAATTTGGGAAGAGTTCGAATCTTTGCATTTACATGTCAGATTTGTTCACTCCCCCCTCACCGAATTCATGTATAATGGATGTATAGTACCTTTCTAAGCGAAAACAAACTATCATGGTATTTTCTGGGTCGGTCGTGACCGAGGCTATGAGAACATTTTCGGACATCCCAATTCAGGAGAGTCCAAATCCTGCAATCTGTTGACTCATTCCCAAGTTGCACATTATTATTTTGTAAACACCCTTTTTTTGGTGTGCTCTCACTCAACTTGTGGGCTGGCCCCCCGACTCATTAATTTTGCAACATGCCTAGGCTATTTTTTCCTAACAAGCGATGCATCTATCCATTAGATTGAGCCACTTCACCCAACAATCTATTGACTTGTTCCCAAGTTGCGTGTTATTATTTAGTAAACACACTTTTTTTTGGCCTTCTCTCTACCCATTCTCCACCATACACTAGGTAGCCAGTCTGCAGGGAATGAGCCCTGTGTGCATGGTGGTGGTGGTTGCCACCCAACATGTTTGGCAATCAGGTGTCGTAATTTGGGACAATGTGAGGGGACCTGGCCCGCTACAGTGTCCTCGGTATTTCTGGAGAATATTCTGACAAATTGTCTTGGCCATACTGAGGGAAGTCCTAACTGATATACCCAGTTGTAGGGTGTTTCCAGGATTGTAAAAAAAACGGGTGATCTTAGTTTTGTATGTGGGAGGAACTGGGAAGTGTCGGTTGGAATGCTGTGTGACACGCAGTCAAAGCAATGCCCACGAGGCTTAGATCTGTTATGGCTCTGCAATGAGAGCGTGGAAAAGACTGCCACCCTTCAAATGTAAGGTATTATGACTCTAGTATGATGGACTGATACCATTCAACACAGTCTGCGTACTGTGTGCCTGCTGATTAATTGATTTGGCCTGAAGAGTGTTTTTCTCCCTCAAGGCTTGGAGTTGATATAGCAATCGAAGCACTTGGCATTGAGTGGAGCTGTATGTATCAGCAAGGATGTAAAATCAAGGCGAAACTTTCTGCCTCTTCAGATCTTGGCTATATCTTGTTTTTGAGTGTGGCGAAATTCATGGTTTCATTTGATTTAACATGGTGAAAGGTTTACAGTGTTACCTGCACTTGCTAGTCTGTTCACCTTCCTCAAATAAGCATCTGACACTTGTTTAAAAAATTTTGAGCATAGAGACATTGGGGTGAAATGTTCAAATGGTTTGGCTGGCGTTGTTTCGTTTATTTCAGCCTGTTGGAAATAATCCAAAAAGCTCTTGATGCTTGTGTCTCATGCATTTCATTGATGTAGATGATGCAATGTGACAGTTTAGACATTTACATCTTCATTTCCATCGATTTGCCTTCCTGTGGATCACCCCTCATTGCAGGGTCCAGCTTATATGCTTAATTGACTATTCCTTCTTGTGCAGCTTGGACTTGTGATCCTACGATTCAGAATCCAGCATGAGTGACTGTTCTTCTCCCTCAAGGCTTGAAGCCCTATGCATTGTAATTTATTTATTGCAAGTGAAGACGTGTGGTCCGCTTATAAACACCCGATGAAGGGCTTAGGCAGCCATTTGAGGTTTTGCAGGTTATGTGTAACACATGCCACCTGGCTTCAGGAATGCCATAACAGTTTCCGTGGAATCAGCATGACATGAAGGAGCAAAGGGGGCATACATCAGTGGAGGGCCAAACATGACACAAATCAATTTCATTTTTTAAATAAATGAATAAAAATCGGCAGTCAAGACACAATACAGTGCTCCACCGGTCAGTGAAACACCACCGGCCAGTGAAACACTTGGGTTTTGTGTTTCTTGTCAGATTTCTTGCCTCAAACATGGTTCATACCAAAGTGAGAGTGATAAAAAATGTGTTTGCGAAGTGCAAGAGGACGTATCTGCCAAGCGAACAAAGGATACAGACTGCCCTGTTTGGGCATGTATTTTGATCCATCGGCCAATGAAACAGTGGATTTTCCCAGTTCCTCTACCGCTTCCTCCTCGATTCGCCTGGAAATTTGGGAAAATAGGGATGTTCTCAATAGAAATCTGTTGGTCTCCTCAGAATTTGAATATTTCAAGTCAAAGAAGAGAAATTGTTGTCATCATTTGACTGTTTCACTGACCAGTTGTTATATCCGTGCACTTCCGCTCTGGTCTTACTCCACTTCTGCAATCTCCGACTTCCCGGTTCTTCTGGATTTGCCTCCAATTCAGGTCTGGATCCGGATTTCCAGAATCGTTCAGACCATTCCGGACCATTGCTATACCAGCACATGACACCATCGGAACCCCTGCGGAAATCTCCGACCATTTCCGGACTCCGGACCGAACTATGTTCAGTCTCCGATGCTGCTCTGAAGCATCTTGGGGTTTTCACGCAATGAAGGTCTGCTGAGCATTTCCCCTCAAATTCCTCTCTTCTCTGCAAGTACTCCAGTTCCAGTAGTCTGGAACCGTTCGGATCGCTTCGGATCATCGGATCCTTTATGTCATGACACTTTACGAAGTATTTTCCCGTTTATCCATTTATCTGGAATTCACTTATTGTCTTGAACTTCACTTCACTTCTACTTCTCCATTTGGACAGTGACTTATTGTTATACCTAGGTCACATTACTTATGCTTACTATGACTCTCCTATTGTCTCAGACTAATCTTTCCCAAGCTATTGTTACTCTTATTGTCTCTTCCTTTTCATCCTCAAAAATTAGCTTACATGTATATATACCACTTAGGTAGCTCCAGCACTTCAGCTGGAAAATTAATGTTGTTTCCATGTTTCCTTTCGTGGACTGAGTCCTTCATTTTCAACCTTGTCCTCGACTCGACTCCGGAGTTATGCCTAAACCTCTGGACATCGTCTTTGTACTTTGCCTTTACTTCTGGTCTATTTTCCGGTCCATTTCCGGTTCACCTCGTTCTTCTTCATCCTTTGCCTTTGCCTCCATTCAACCTCCAGTTCACCTCCGGTCGTCCCTCTGGCTCCCATGCCACTCTGATGGAACTCTGGTTTCCTCCAGTTTATCTCTGGGAACTGCCCCTCATTCCTGGGAAAGGCATTGATCCTGTTACATTTTCCGGTGTAGCTCTACTCGGATCAGACTTCTGAGTCATGGCATGTTTCCGTTGTAGTCCCGCCTCGACAGCCAGACAGTCGCACACCCTTCTGAGCTGTGGTGTTTGCGAGAACAGCTGAATCTTTGCCTCCAGTCCTGTTTTAGTAGTCTGGATGTCTTCCGGATATGGACTCCGGCCGGACTTCTTGTCCCCCTCTGGCTCAGGATATAACACCGGTGGAACACTGTATGCAGAGAAGTTGAATGGGAAGAGAATAAAATGAGTGTTTGTTGCAAGCAAAGAGGTATGGTCTCCCCATACACCTTGGGAAAGGACTCAAACTGATGCCAATGTTCAGTGGGCTTCTGTAATGGGTAGCGGGTGATGAAGGCATTTTTCTGATCTGTGAGAGTCTGTTCTAACTCCATCATTCTTTCCATGTCCTCTAGGAACTGAGGCAATTCTTCTGGCTTCGGGGTGTTCTCCTCGAAGTGCTTGGGAATCCTTCTTTTACCAGCCATTTTATTTGCTTGATTGGGGCTAATTGTGTTTTGGTTTTGGTTCTGTGTCACTGCAAGGTTCGATGTAACAGAAATTGCACCTTAGGGCGTTATAGGATTTTGACTTCCTCGAGAGCTTCCCACAGAATCCAGTATTGTGTTTTGTGGTTTACGGGCCTGATTAGTTATGTTTGCTGCTACTCTTTGTCTAGTTGCTTCAGCTGCTGCTTCGCGTGCTAGAGCTATGGGAGAGTTTGAACTCGTTGTTTCAGGTTCGGAGGGAGCCTCAGATGCTCTTCTAGAATTCCTGGTCTGCCTTGGCTTTGGGGTAACCTAAGAAGATCTCAGTGGATCCCCCATGTCTAGTTCAATGAATCTCAGAAGTATTTTTCAGTTTTTACCCTGGAGCAAAGGCTCAACAAAGGTATGGGAGGATTTCCCTTAGTTTTAACTCCACAGGAAGTAGAGTGTATTCTGCAGGTAGCTCCCTGTAGCACACAAGATAATCATGCTCCACAAATCTTATCTTTGTACAACTATCTTGTTACCCCTCGTGGTGGGCTCTAGATGAAACACTGCACCTGAGTGCAGCGGTGAAATAGCGCTAGTGTGCTAAGCGAAGTGAGATGAACTCTAACTCAACTCAACTAACCACCAAACTAATCACACCTCAATCTCAAATATTATCATGTTGTGTTTGGGGAAGTAGAGTATGTATCACCCGTCAAGTCACGTAGATCAGATTCAATTCAAAGAGGTCCTTGTATGGGAGTATTATTTCCAAATTGATGTGCAGAAGACTAGTTCCACAGGAGCGAACCAATAATCCTGAGAAATCCGAGCACAGCAAATGAGTGGTCTGAGCCCAAGGCCTCCCAGGACAACACTCTTAGAATCTGCAGGACCAAAGGTTTCAAACTAAAACTTGGCCCTGAGCTCTCAGTTACTAAGGAGGCTAGAGTAAGACTGAGGGTCAGACAACTGGCTACTAATCCTCATGGGATGAGCACTTATGAAGTCTTATCTTAAGTCTAATGGTTATTCACCACTAAGGTCATTCTCTTCAATCAAGTCTTATTAGATTCTAGTTAGTCCCAGACCCCGTAATGTGGGGGTGAGATTAACTGGCTACAAACGAAGTAAACTAGGCCTTTTATACATTTTACCAACAGTTAAATGGAGTTAAGAAATAGCCGATATCAGTCAAGCTAGCAAGGGGGAAGCTTCTCCCTGATGCCTCGGTCTATCAGTTGCCACCTTCCCTAGCAACTATAAGTTCCACACGTGGGTCCCCTCCAACTGAGCATGTGGTCTCAATATTATCTCTAGGTGAGCCAAATTGCCAGTTGAACAACAAGCACGCCATTCTGATCTTCAGGTACATGGGTTGGTTAGACCCGTTCCGCATGTAGTGATAAGTTTCCCTCCCACCGAAATGTCATCTCATATTAGTCATTCATTCGCTTGCTGGTGGGTTCACCATATTTCAAGCATAGCTTCCCGTAGCTAGTTATAGCTTCCCACACTTATTTCTTTCATATCTAAAGCATGCTCGTATCATCCAGAACCCTCCTGCGGGACTAGGATAATATGACTGCCGCGTCTTCTAGTCCAGCCCAACTTATAAGTTGCTTCCCGCATGAGTTCAAGTACCCCTAGCTGGTATTAAGCAAATACCATCTTTGTTAGCTCCTCCTTAGTTCCCCTTGATTAACCTCAAGCACAGACTTTGGCAGGTGGACCTGTATGAACCCTCCCGCAGAACTCTGCCCAACATGGGCAAGTCAACTTTATCTAGTCCAACCTTGTCCGGGCCGGCTTAGATCTATTAACTCTTGTTTGGTTTCTTTTAAGCTGGCTTCCAGCTGTCTATGGTCTAAGTACACTATCCCGGGAGGACATGTACTCTAGGTATTTTGTCTTGTCTAGATGAAAGGCTTTAAGAATGAAAACCGCAAAAATGCGATTTTCATGTGTTTGCAGGTACACACCTTATCACCGCAGTGCCCAGCAGTTCTTGAGCTGAAGCAGTCCAGTCCAGAGATTGGGGAATAGGGACATAGCAATGGGTCACCGCCAGGAGGGGTTCAGATTCAAGCAGCCAGCTCTAGTTGCAGAGATAGATGGTGGACGTAAGAAGAAAAGGGCATCTGACAGGCTGGCCAATTAAGTGACCCTAATGATCTGATCACTAGTTGGACCAAAAAAGGCAAAAAGGTCGCTGAGACGCGGTGGTTTTGAGATTTTGAAAATGTTGAACCCCCTCCCCCCCCCCTTGAGTGGTACCAAATTGTTGCTTTCGAACAGCTCTACAAGCATCACATGTGTGTGGAGTGATCACATCAACTCTCAAGCTGAAAAAGGTAATATACCTTTTTTAGACTGCTCTTGTAAGGTGTGAATTTCTCTACCGATTCTTATCTATTTGACTTGAAACTGAGAGCGTTTGAAAGCGAAATTCTGTATGCACAAAGCAATGTAAGCGACTTTTACAAGCTATATTGTTCTATGTGGATATTGTTATCTCGTGCAAAAAAGGTGGAAATTAGTGCAGATGGTATGCTACGTGCCTGTGTTCCTTATCAGGGCCGTTGCCACTGTTGGGATCAATGCTTGGCTGGGGGATGGGGCTGGCCTTGGGGCTGGGGCTGGGGCTGGGGCTGGGAGGCTTTGATCCCAACAGTAACACCCTTGGCTGAGGGTCTGCCACCGTCATCTGCTGCATGTAACAGCATGGCGCACAGCAATGTTAATACCCTAATGCACTCAATGCTGGGCTCTTAGGGTTTAGGGTGTCAACTAGGTCATTTATTTTATTTTATTTACGGTATAGCTGTCAAGTACTATTTACATTGAAGCTGGTGGGTTCCCAAAAGAACCCAGTACAGTATAGTAAGATAAAGGCATCATATGTATGGTAGGGAAGTAAAGAACGAAAGGAGAGCAACTGAATACTCGACAGAAAGCACAAGGAGCAACGACGGCTGCTGATGCATTCAGTGTCTTGCTGGACAGGCGCTCACCCTTAGACGAGGATGCAACGACCCAGGCAGGCAGGGCCCACCCATGGAGGATTCGCTGAGCCGGAACTGCTTAAGCGGGTCGCCGTGTTCAACCCATTCGATCACTTAGCGGTTTATAACAGAATGTGGCAACCATCACAATGGGTTCGAGCCACCGATCGCCTCGGTGTCGGTCAACACGTTGAACTGCTCTGCCATCTCATCAGATTCAATGTGAAGGACCATGGGGTGCACATGCACGAGTACGATCTTTTATTGGAAGAAATTGCCGACATAGTCCCAGCACCCAGACCAGTCCAGACTACCATGTGGGCGGGACTGCTGGTGGGTTGCATTGCTCAACCTGTGTTGACGTTGCAGCCCTGGAAGAATGGTCAACATAATGTCCCATTGGATGATAGATCTCAGCCAAAAGGTGTGCAATCCGACTGCCCAACACCCATGCATGGCCACCACAAGAGCGATCGGGGGGCTCCCCAAAAGTATGATTATATTCTAATATATTTATATTTAATAGTAGAAAGGCGATTAATCATGCCAGTTACAAATACACACATCGGTCAAAGTGCTGAATATGTTCCCTTGGTCGTTGTCACAAACCGGAATACGCTGGGCTGAGTCTCAAATGCCCAGTATGTTGTCTGCACACTCTCTCTGAGTTCTCTCTTTCGCTTTTCCTTCTGACCGCCATGTAAGTAGAACTTTGTCCCCGAATCCATGCCGCAAACTCACTGCCTGTATTTTCTGTGTAGCCTTAGTACACTCACTGAAGGTACATTGTCATGATATGTCTATGTTCACGCTGATTGACTCTATGTAGCTTGAGATATGGCTCAAATGTGTCAACCTGTCACGATGTTGGTAAGTTGGGGCATGCCTTCCTCCCCCACCATTTCCCGACGGGCGTCAGATCCCCAACATGCTGCACGATCCTGCCGTTGATCTACATATTCCTCACCCTGGACAGTGTCAAAAACGGGCGGTCGAATAATATACCTCGTCGCAAGCGGGAATGGCACAATCAATGCGCTCCCCAGACGCAAGACTGGATTATGTGCTGGGATGTGCTGTGTGCGGCGAAGTTTGGTGCATCTTTTAGTGCCATTACTATGACGATATTAACATTATCAGAAAAAAACCCTCCACCTACATTACAAGAATATACTCCAGTGCCATGCGCACACTGTCAGGTGAATCATCGTGAGTTCTTCGATTGGGTCAGGATGGGCAGTGCAGTCCACATCAATATGGTGGTAGCACACTACTGCGCTCGTCTGGGGTGGCCTTTACAGCCGTTTGCAGAACTTAGGGCGCAGACAATTTTTTTTCCATTTTGGGACTTTTTTGATCATTTTGACCAGAACAGCTGTTCCGGCCTCAAATCCGAACCGTTTTTCTGGGACCGGGACTAATCGATTCACATTGAAATTCTGCAGGGCATGGCCTCCTCAGGTTTTTGTTTGGACCCCAGAAGCGATTTATTGGCTCTCATATCTAGTTTTTTAGGTACTTGCACCCAGAACAGCTGTAACATCAGCCATACTGACCCGATTGACCTAGTTTCTTGGATATTATGTATTTGGAGGTATTTTGGAGGGCATGGAATACTAGGATAGTGAACGTAGCTCATACTTGGAATGTATAACTGGCGGGATTTCGGGCAAATTTGCTTCACCAACAAGTCACTTGTTGCAAGGTATTCCATGCAGATATGGATGCTCCTGGGACATAGGACACTCCCTTGGATATAATACACACATTGGCACCTCGGGATCCACCGGAAATGACCTGGATCATGGCGTGCGGTAAGGCCACGTGATATGTGTGAGCCGCGTCGCGTCGCAAGATAGCGGTCATTCTGTGTAAATTTTGATGCTGGAGGACATTGGGATACTGTTTCTGTATGTTATACTGCAGGTTCGAATGTCCAGATGTGCAGTACTCATCACTTATTGGGAGGGAAAATCTGCTTGATATTCCGCGGGCCATAATCTACAATACATGTGCAGTATGAAGTAAATTAGCAATGTGAGGACCCTATGCCCTCGGTAATACACGCATATCTAGCTTACAAAAAAACTAGGTCAATCGGGGCTTAGGAACCAATGTTAGACGTGTTCTGTGATGAAAGACTGGAAAAATTGCTCACCTATGTCAAGAACTCCCCCCAGGGACCCAATGAAAAAACATCGGTTGCTATGCCCTGCGGAATTTCAATGCGAATCGATTGGTCCTGGTCTCGAGAAAAACGGTTCAGATTTGAGGCCGGAACAGCTGTTCTGGTCAAAGCGATCAAAAATGTCCCAAAATGGAAAAAGAAATGTCCGTGCCCTAAGTTCTGCAAACGGCTGTAATTAGGTGAGTTTTTTTATCTGTCACTATCTCTTTTCTCACCTATTCTATTACAGAAATCACCTGTAAATTTGGTTTCCAATGTAACCTGATCCCTGTTCATTGCCAGTTTGAGCGATGTGAGAGCCACGTCGTCCGTGTCGTAAACCCATCTGATTTGTGTCGGGCATTACCGCATATGTCGTCCTGCGGTATTTCCGCACAGCCACGGAGCTGCCCTACCGAGCATGCTCAGTTGGGGTGGCTGCGCTGCTGTCACCTACCACCCCTTTTGCAGCTGCCCTCGTTGCAGTGCATGGTCGCACCATGTCCATCGACCTATATCCGTGTTTAGTTAAGTGAGTAAACAGCATCACTTATATCACTCACCCTAAGAGTTACTCTGGCAGCAGATTTGAATCTGGATGTGATGGCGGATTTGGATTTGATGGGTGACATAATGTAGTGACCGACTAGTGATCCCAGCTTTTTCTCTCATTCTCTGCTCATCGTGTCGTGTCCCTGGTGCCCGTTGAAGCCCCAAAATGCCCAATAAGAACACGGCTGACTGGACCACACATCCTGAGGACTTTACCCATCCATGACCAAAAGAGTCGCGTCGGCGATGGGGGGAATTTTGACAAAACAGTCATGAATGAAGCTGCTGTGTATATGGCCGAGAACTGGCCACCCCAAGCTGGTGGACCGAAGACGGCGAGCTCTATCATGACCAAATGGAAGGTGGTGTGTGGTGATATGGCTCAATTTCTGTCAGATGATAACTTTCAATTGCAGGCACGTAAACTCCATGAGTACATCCTGCAGGCAAAGCAGAAGCGGTACCCAGGCACGTTGGGGTGGACATACACCGACGAGCTTGGGTCCAATGTCATGGACAATGACTGGGACACGTGGAAGAATTTTGCCAAGGCTCATCAGCACTTTAAGCCTTTTGCGACATGCGGATGGATTCATTTCAAACCGGTGGACAAGATTATTCCCTCGCTTGCCCGTGGGCGTTACGTCTTCCACGGTGGGGCCACACAGCCTGCAGACCCCGCCCCTGTGCCCCAGGAGCAGTCCCAGGACGAAGACGGTGAACAGCCTTCTGACCCCTCTCAGCCGTTCTTGGACTGGTCCCAATCCAACTATGGCGAGTCCCAGCCTCCCAACCTCATCATCCCCACGTTGCCCCCTCAGCCTTCTCAATCCACTGTTGCTCATTGTGTTCCTGCCACCGTTCCTGCCACACCGGCTTCCGCTTCGAAGTGCATGCCATCTGACAACATCGAGGCTCCTTGGAGCAACAAGCGCACTAGGACCACGGGTCCCGAATCAATCCTTGCCCTTGGTCGCTCTGTCGAGGGCATCGGGAAGGTGATGGCGACAGTTTTCATCCCATCCACTTGTGAAAAACAGGAAGTGCATGTCAAAAGACACGACTGCAAGGCAGTTCTGAGATATGCCACCCTTGCGGTTCTGTGCTGTATGCAGGTCCTCCGCCGATTGTGAGCAGTTGATGTGTGTACCGTCAATAGCACCTAGGACGTTTCGGAAATATGGCCAGCACTTTGGGTTATTCTGAATAGCTTGTGGAGGCGGAGCATCTGCTGGCAGACACCCATATTTTGGATAGAATTCTGGCCCAGACAGAATGTCCAGGATCTTTCGGAAATGCCTAGTGCATAACTGTGAGCTACAATCTGGGAAATAAAATGAAACTCACTCTGATATGGTGTTGTGTGTGCTGGAAACATTCTGCTACATGATCTATGGTGATCCTAGTGACACAAGTGTACAAGAAGATTGCCAGAGATTCGTCAAGATTAATTCGGGAGTTTTGGGATTCCATGTGTCCCCTGAGGCGAAGTTGGAGGACCATGGCAAGGAATACATGAGGGCACATCCGAAGAGCAATATAGATGCGGTCTGGATGCCCAGAGAGAAGCTCCTGGAGCCAAGCACGACCAGACAGTGCAGAGGTGTGCATATCTGTCTTGCAGTATTGGGGATAGACAAAAAGCCCCACACCGAGTACAATGTACTGCAGGAGCGAAACAACAATCAAGGCAACCCATCTGGCAGCCTCCTGGGGGCTCAGATTGCGTGGAGGCATTGGGAAAGAGCGTAGATTGCCCGATAATCACTCCTATCACCAATCGGTCACTACATTATGTCACCCATCAAATCCAAATCCACCATCAAATCCAGATCCAAATCTGCTGCTGGAGTAACTCTAATCTCAATCGTTAGTTTAACTGTGTGACACCGACCCATCCTGCAGCAGCGATTCCCCCGTTCCCCAGCCACGCAGAGACCTGGCATCAGGAATTCCTTTCCATGCGAACTGTGTGGCTATGTGCCCAGTGGGAGCCATGTCACTCGCATTCCTGGCCACGTTAAACAATGCCATTCCAGCACATTATCCTGTGTAGCGGGATCATCGGTGAGATTCATGTATAGAATACATTTAGTCCTCTGCACATATAAAAGTGAGGAAACAGATCGGATCTACAGATACTTGCCTCGGGGAAGTGAATTGTGCGACTGAAGATGAGTCTTCATCCATAATTCATCCTAGTCGAAATGCCGAGCCTGTGCCGTGAACCCATCCTTGCCAGCTCATTGACTGCATGTACATGTCAGCAGCCTCTTCGTTGGGGCTCACTTGGAGGGTCTCCAAATACTTCGCCTTCAAGTGCTGCAACACACTCAATCTCACTATGGCAAATCCTTCAAGATCTGTTCGGTCGCGTCAACTAGTTTTCCGTGGGACGCGATGTTTCCTCACCTTCCCCAAACGCATGGGGGTCTCTGAGACGTCAAGCTCTGGCGGCGTTCATTTGACAGCGTGGAGGATATGCACGGCACAAAGTGGACTACACGATCGGGTGTACAAAGAACCTTGTACAGCGGAGGGGCCAGTGGAGGAGGCAGTGTGGACTGGAGCAAGATTGGAAGATGTGCTGGGATGTACCCTTTGCGGCGAAAATGGGTGTGTTCTGTTTTATTCGTGTCGGCAGTCGGTAACATTTTGTCAGAGGTGCTCATACACCTACACTACAAGCACATCAATCCAGCATGGATAACACCCGCTCCATGTGCAGGGTGCGAGGTCAAGCACCTTGAAAACATTTATTCAATGACAATTGGACTAGTTGAAAGGATAGATCATTTATTTTCCCATTATTTCGCCCGGTTGGGCTGAATGTATACTAGGTAAGTTGATCCGAATTCGAAATCTAGACTGGCCGGACTGACTAAGAGACTAACAGACAACCCTTGTAAATCTGTGTATTATATATGGCAGCTGCTTGAATGCAAATTGAAATGTACCCTTCAAGTCGGTACAAAATCCCAATGCCCCGAGGTCAACAAACACGTTGGTCTGGTTCACCGAAGCCACAGATGAACTATTGTACCGAATAATGTCAAACATCTGTACATGTGCATGCTACAACGCCAATGAAATGGGCTGAACTCATTATTACAGAATGAAAGGCCCACCAAGCGGCGCAGAATAGAACTAGAGGTTAACACTGGCAGCATCGTTTGCACGTCGCACACTATATATATATATATATATATATATATAGTGGACTCCTCCCCTTACCTCTCACATGATTTGTCTCAAACCTCCAGACCGCTCAGAAAACAATCCCGTTATCACAGAGCGTCTCATAGCTGCTTTGAGCACAGGGCAGCTATCGAAAGCCAAGTATATAGAAACTTTCCAAAAGAGTCCCAATCTACAAAGTGACGAGCTGACCTGGCGGTCCATGGCCTGGATAGACTGGAATCGGGGTACTGGGTGTAAATTCCGTCAGGGACATCTCCTGCATGTCGATCAGAGTGCAGATGTCGAGGTCCAGGTCAGTGGCCACTGCCGGGTCGCAACCCCCCCATTACTAATGATAGTGCAAGTGGACAACACCACCCTTCCTTGTGCAATCAAAGGAAAAAGTCATCAAGGATAAATTTGTGGGGCAGGAAATCAAGGTTATGGGAGGCCCGTACAAGGGATACTTCGCGACTGTTATTGCAACATGTACCCACAACAATACACTGGATATCAGACTGGAAGGGCAGGCGACTGGCACCTACGATACTATTAAACAGAGCAGTTCTCTTACTAATTGTGTTTAGTATGGGACTCGCTCTCATTGGCATACTCACAACAAACCCAGACATTCTACGCACACTGAAAGCCTCACGCGCAACTGCCTCAGTCCCTCTCCCCCCTCCAATTACCGACTTACCAGACGTCTGTGATGCCCGGCCACAGGAGGATGAAACTGTGTGCCTCACATTTGACAATCCAACTATCAAAATAAACTTCAAATCAGGAATACTGGGTGCTGCCCTCATCCTCTTGCGGAAATTCCCAAAGAACATCCCCTTACTACTATGCTCTTCCTCTGACTTTTTGCTCAAAGCACTGATTAAGGAGCGAAAAAAATCTGAAAACAATACGCTAGACTCAAGCTTCCTGCTTTTCAAGGCAGTATTTGCAGTGCTGAATGAGCAAATTGCACGGACACAGTTCAAGCAGACAAAAGATATTTTCCCTGTCACTCTAGACATTGACCTATGCCCTTCACTTGAGGTTGATACCCAAATTGATGTAATGTTCAATTGCCCTAGCATTCTAATATCACAAGGCTCCCAGCGAATCTTTACAAAATTCATCAAGGGTGGCTACCCAGAGCCACTCAGGAAATCAATGTTTATTAATTTGGACCGTATCCGCTGCTCGGTGCATGAAATTTCTGATTACACCCCAACAGACGAAATGATTTGGAAATCTATACGTTCAACAAATTTAAGACAGCTCCACCGTGAATTATTCTGGAAGTCAATTCACAATATTTTCAGAGTTGGTGACTTCTGGACACATATTGATAATCTTGAAGTCATTGCAATTTGTTAAACCTGCGGTGTTCCTGAAAACCTAGAGCACATAGCAATGGAATGTGATGCCTCTGGCGCAAAATTGATTTGGGGACTGACCGAGAAACTCTGGGCTATGAAATATCCCATGTGGCCTCCTCTCAGCTGGGGGCTCATCTTGGGTTGTAATCTCGTTAAATTCAAATGGCAAAATTATACCTGAGATGGGAAGATTATTTGCCATTCTGGTATCCACCGCATGGCACACAATCTGGAATATTCGGAATGACAAAGTTTAAAGAATCCAGACCAAAACATGACAGATGTTGAGATTCATAATAGATGGCTGAAATCTGTTAATTCCGCACTAGGATAAGATCGAATCCTCACCAATAAACTGAAATTTGATAATCTTAAGGATCTTGTCCTAAGAACATGGAGTGGTCTACTAATGAACAAAGACTCGCTGCTGGATGACTGGACATACACAGTGGGGGTTTTAGTGGGTATACAGATATTGAGATTGAAAGATTCAAAAAATGGGATAGGATAATTTTATGAAGGCTGGAGTCCCACACTATGGTATTTGTGCGTAATGGCATTTCCTCCTTGGACAATTTCCCCGGCATTAACTGGAATTTTCTGGTAGACCCAGCGGATGACTTTTCGAATGCTTCTGCAGACTGAATCTCATTATCCCAAATGCTCCAAAAAAAAACGAAAAAAAAAAATTACCTATGATTGACAGACAAGGACCGGATGTGTGAGCAACTTTTGAATGTGGAACTAAGTGAATCACAGTCCAAATGTCTTATCCTCGTGCCCCACTGCACGAAACAACAGTGCTTGGATGAATTCTGGACATCCTAAAAGTTGGGAACTAGTCCATGAAGGGCCTGGCGCAGTAGCTTAGATTGACGACTTCTCTGTGGATTAAACATGAGTAGGTATGTCGGTAAATTAACGAGTCGGGAGGGGGAGCAGGACACTCCTTGAGTAACAGCACACCAAAACAAAGGCTGATTACATAATAAAATATCACAGGTCCAGAACGAGTCTATAGTTTGTAAAGCCCAGAGGCGCAATATGATAGATATATGTGTCTCTTGTTGGGAAAAAAATAGCTTACCCACGTCGCAAAATGGACGAGTCAGGGGGTAGCCAACAACTCGAGCAAGGGCACAACAACAAAATAACGCACAGCACAGCTCATGAACGAGTCCGTAGATTGTCCAGCGCAGGGGCTCAATATGATAGATATATGTGTCCCTACCTGAAAAAACATAGCTTACCCATGTCGCAAAATTGACCAGGCGAGGGGGCGACCAACAAGTTCAGTGAGAGCACATCAACTCTTGGGATTTACATAAGATTCACACGCAACTCCTGGACGAGTCCATAGATTGTCGAGCTCAGTGACTCAATACAATAGATATATGTGTTCATTCCTGGGAAAACATGGCTTACCAGTGTCACAAAATTGACGATGTGGCGGGGCCAACAAGTTGAGTAACAGCACACCAAATAAAGGTGGTTACATAAGATTAATGTGCAACTCACGAACGAGCCCATAGGTTGTCGAGCGCAGCAGCACAATATAATATATATATGCGTTCCCCGTTCGGAAATAATAGCTAATCCATGCCGCAAAATTAACGAGGCGGGGGGGGGCAGCCAACAAGTTGAGTAACAGCACACCAAACAAAGGAGTTTACATAAGAATTACACACAACTCGCGGACGAGCCCATAGCTTATCGAGCGCAGGGGCTCAATATGATATATCTATGCATCCCTTGTTGGGAAATAATAGCTGATCTATGTCGCAAAATCGACGAGCCGGGGGGTCGGCCAACAAGTTGAGCAACAGCACACCAAACAAAGGTGTTTCCATAAGAATTACATGCAACTCGCGAACGAGCCCATAGATTATCGAGCGCAGTGGTTAAATACAATATATATATGTGTACCTTTCTGGGCCGACATAGCTCACCCATGTCGCAAAATTAACGAGTCCGGGGGCAGGCCAACAAGTTGAGCAACAGCACAACAAATAAAGGAGTTTACATAAGAATTAAACGCAAATCGCGAACGAGCCCATAGATCGTCGAGCGCAGCGGCTCAATAAGAAGGGTATATGCGTCTCTTGTAGGGAAATAATAACTTACCCATGTCGCAAAATTAACGAGTCGGGGAGGCGGCCCACAAGCTTAGTGAGAGCACATCAAAACAAGGTGTTTACATAAGAATAATGCACAACTCGAGAACGAGTCCATAGATTGTCAGGCTAAGTGGCTCAATATGATGGACATGTGTGCCCCTTGTTGGGAAATAATAGTCTAGGCATGTCGCAAAATTAACGTGTCGGGGGGGGGGGGGGGGGGGGGGCGCCCACAAGTTGCAAAGCAGGTGAATTGAAGAAAGGTGGTAAATTACTAAATAAATGATAACTCAGAAAATACTCCGCATACCGTCCTAACGTAGCGCTTTCCCTACTGCCTAAATGCACCCCTCATTATCGAAAAAAAGCATGGACGTCGACCACGTAACGAGTCCGTAATAGGAACAGCAATATTACAAAAAGTGTATCAGAGAAAGGTGGTGGATTACCAAATAAATGATAAGTCGTAAAATACCGCGCATATATATGTAAATCGGTGCTCATCCTAATGTTTCAATGCACCCCTCATTGTCGAAAAAAAAGCATGGACATCGCCTACGTAACGAGTCCATAATGGGAACAGCAATACTACACAAGGTGTATCAGAGAAAGGTGGTCGATTACCAAATAAATGATAAGTCGGAAAGTACTCCGCAGATAGCCGTTAATTGGTGCTTATGCGAATGTTACATAGCACCCCTATTTCTCAAAAAAAAGGGGGGACGGCGCCCAAGTAACGATTCCGGAATACAAACAGCAATATCACAAAAGGTGTATTGGAAACAATGACTGGAACAGAAAAAAGCCCATAACTCTGCAACCAGGCGTCAGATTGACATAAGAGTTGGATCGTTCGAAAGCTATGAACTGCCACAATCTTTCGACTCTACACGGCTAAACGTCGCCCCGCAATTAGCACAAGTTTGACTATGATTCCAATAAATTTTCCTTTTTAGGAAAGAATCGCGAATACATCATGATCGGCTCGGCCGATCATGGACTTTTTTATATGTCGGAAAAGCTGTCGGGCAGGGCCACCTGTCGCCCGAAAATCAGAACTTTTGAAAAATTTCGACTCACTAGGCCTCCTAGTGCATAGAGGCAAATGGGTAGGGATAACTCTCCCCCGAAAGTCAGATTTTTTGAAAGGGGTGTCCCTAGGGGAAGAGGAAAATGGGTAGGAACAACATAGACAGACAGAGTCTTGTCCCCCTGGTGGTGAGAATGGAGAGGGGTGTTGTTGATCCCACTGGAAAACAATTCTTTAGGCTACCAGAAGGCTTAAAGAATAAAGCACACTTACTCCTTGTCTGGGTTCGCAGAGTTGAGTCTCTGATGCACCAGCTCATCCATGGCATCCAACTGAATCGTTGCTTGATGAAAATACTCCTTGACCTTCATATGCAGTTCTGGAAATTTGTTGTCCTTGGGCATGGCAACCAGATCACATAGCTTTGCGACGTTATCGATGTAAGGCAGGATGTGCTCATGCCAGCCTGTCCGCATGAGCCATGGACTGATCATCCTGGCATTGGGGATTTCACCCGCCTGGTACTTCTCCCATTCAAAGTTCCACATCTGCTCCAATAGATCAGCCTGGATGGTCGTCGGTACGTCGTCCTCAACTGGACGTGGCTTGACACAAAAGTTGGTCCTGGCTGCGCCGGCGTTCAGCATCTGTGTCCAGAAGTCTTTCTTTATCTCCCCAGATAGATGTGCGTGCTCCTTTCTGAGATGAGACTGGACCTTGTTCAAAGCACCAGTCTATGGGCAGTGTGGACATCCGGTCACCCCAGCTTTGACCAAGATCCCTGCAAACTCTGTCCTTGGCTCCATAGAAAGCAGTATCTCTGGATACTCTTCACCAATTTCCACTTGCATAGAGATGATCCAAATCTCATTCTTCACCGCTGCTGAGATATGCAAGTGGGTGTGCATCCATCCAAGATGTACATAAACATTGTCGCTTGTGTATGCCGACGCACATGAAAGGCATATAAAGAGGTTCAGCTCTGTATTGATGGCCAGTCCAACAGACTTGAGCACTGGAGTTGTGATGAGATCTCCCTGGGTATTGAGGTTGTAGAATGGATAACAATTGGTTAGTCTCCAAAACTGTGTAAGGGACAGAGGGCATGAGCCCTCCGAAAGAAAGAGTGTAAGAAACACGACCACCGCCCGGGGGAATGCTTTGCGCATGAAGTGGTTCGCGACAGTGTGGGACTCCAAGCTATCGATTCCGACCCCTCCGGCCTGAGGGCTGGGGGGAAGGGTGCAATGATTGGGGCTCGGTACCCTTGTTTAAACAATTGTGTAACAGCATTTCCTCCTGAGCAATTTTCCCTGGCGATGACTGGCTCACAACCAGCAACAATAGCGGATGTCCTTGGAGTGCTTCTGCAGACTAAGTCTCATTATCCCAAACACTGCAAGAAAAAAAAAACAAGTCAGTTAGGTGAACCTTGGGCAGAATGAACTAGAAAGAAAATGCCCGAGGTGCTGAGTCAAGATCCGAACCGAGGCGCATCGGCGTGCGTTGGCTTGCTTGGTAAGCCCGAGTTCTATATAGAGTTTGGGTGACGGATCACCCGGTGACTTACCCGATCAGGATCCAGTCACTCAAAATTTAAACTCCGTTAAGCGTGTGCCGAACCTCTTTTGGCGGGTGGGTCACTGCTCTTCTCCCTCTGCCTCAATCATCAATTGTGCTGGGTCACCGCATTTTGGGTGCGCAGGTCACTGAGTCTGCTTCCTCTTTTGACAATGCCGGGCCGCAATTCAACACCTTCATCCATTTATGGTATGTGGTTCAAGTTTTGTTCAACCCACACAAAACCTGTCCTATACATTGAATACTCAATTAATGGGAGTATATAGGAAACCCGACACCACGACACACCTGTCAAAAATCAGAAAACCCGACACATCTGAGAAATCCCGCACGTAAATCAGCAAAACCAACACATTCCGCCGCATGGGACACATTCTTCAGGAAAACCGACACAGTCTTCAGGAAACCCGACACAATTTCAGGAAACCCGACACACCACTCGGCTAGCGTGGCTTGGCGTCGGATGATGTTATCGTTGATCTGGTATCCCACACTTTTTTTCCTTCCCACATTCTCATCACCTTGACTTCGCGTGATGGCGGAGCTCGCAGCGCTGTTAGCGCGTCTCCCCGACACCATTTTGGAGCAGTTTTGTGATGCGGCAGGTCCCTTAACCTTCCATTTGATGCAAGCTGATGTTCTGCAGTCGTTCACTAGTCTCCCTAGTCAGCCCAAACGATCAGAGTAGTTTTTCTGGAAAAAAAAAAAAAGACAAAAAATACCTGATATATGGTCTGATTTTACTCGCGCTATGAAAGCCGTAGGTGGGCCTTCCGGATTCGGTCAACCCAAAGCGGACGTTCCCACGATCCTTTTGACAGCTCCATCACGGCGCGTCAAGGCACTCTGGCGCGTCGCGTCCACCCCGCGCATTACAAACCCCCTCATGGCCCAGACCTCTTGGAATATCAATTGGGATGTCCCAAACACGCCTGCTCCTCGCCGAAATCCCCTCTCATCCGCTACAAACCGCACGTCGGCACTCCCCCATCCACGACATCCATCCCTCAAACCTGGATCTCCTCATGGCGCGACACTTCAGCCGACCCATTTCTACTCAACTCCTATTCAATTTGGCTCCGTAGGAACCCCGGAAACTCCATTCAACTATTCTCCGCCTCGTAAACGGAAGCGTGTCGAAGTCGACGAAAATACTCCTGCTTCTTTGGCTTCGGAAATCTCCGGCCCATCTGCAAAGCATCAAAAGAGAGCATCCCCGCGTACGACTTCCCAAAAAATTGAAGCAGTTCTTCATGCCATAAAGGAGCAAAACTGGACCTTCCCTTCTTTTTTGTATCACA
The DNA here is from genome assembly GCA_029204085.1 of Mycena sp. CBHHK59/15. Lineage (NCBI taxonomy): Eukaryota > Fungi > Basidiomycota > Agaricomycetes > Agaricales > Mycenaceae > Mycena > Mycena sp. CBHHK59/15. The sequence goes on from JARGXW010000126.1 coordinate 43,888, forward strand.
TATTCCAAACCAAAGACGGCAAGGGGCTCGAAATTGGGAAGGACATCAAGCAAGATTTTACGGGCCAAATCAAAGCCTTCGGGGGAGTAAAAATGAAAGGCAAGAGTTGTGTGACATAGCAGATAGAGTAAAACCCAGAAAGCGAAGGTTGTGGCGCGCATATACGTCGAGATGCGCGACGTCGTCAAGGCGTGGCCTCAAAAAATGGTTGTGTTTGCCATTCCCGTGCTGATGCCAAGCCATCAAATTCACGAAGCCCCACCTACGGTATGACAGGCGCGAGTAAGACTAGACTAGTCGTTCACCGCAAACTTCAGGACCAAGAATGCCCAATTATTTTCCGACACCTCCTGGGTTGACCTGGATGACCTCCGAGCATGGATCCGTGGACGAGGAGACTTGGATCACCTCCTGGACCCCCCTGTCAGCGAAAGGTGCGTGATTCACGTCCAAATGATTGACACCGCTGATTTGATTTATCTTCGAAGCAATTTCCCTCCTGTCGTTGGCCTCGGCCCGGACTCGTTGTATGGCATGGATGGATTAGTCGGCAATACCACGTTCAATACCTATCCCGCGGTCAATTTCGATCGACCCCGGTCCGCCACACCATCATCCGGCGACAGTTTTCACCCCTACGATGATCATCAATCCTCAAATCACTCGCGCCCGAGCTCCGAATTCGAATATCTCAGCGCCTCCGGGATTTCAACCCCGTATTCTGGTCTACCTCTCTTTGGCGACAATGTATCCGAGCCAAATTTGGACTGGGATCATTCACTCGCCGCATTTTTCGACTCGATGGATACAGGGTCTGGCTCAGACCTATCGTTTCTACCGCCCGATAATGTTTCCTTCCCCATGCTTGGTTCGGATCCAACTGGTATGAGTCCGGGTCATTTGGCCAGATGCGTCACTTCTGATTGCACCCCGCAGCTGTTGCTTCTGGGTCCGACATGTTCTGCTTCCATCAAAATGCTTCCCATGTGGTAGCCCTGAACCCAACCGGTACGAATCATTGTACAATTGCTCAACTCTCTGACGCCGCACTACAGCTTTTCTACCACCTCCGCAAGAGCCGCAAGAGAACTTCAAGTTCGAAGATGGTAACCCGAGACTGATGACTCACGAAGAGATGGATGCAGCGGGCGAGGCGTGGCAGTGGGTGCGCTCGGACACCGTCTGGCTCGACCAGAACGTCTCGTCCGATGTTTATATCCCACCGGAACCGTTTCCTGTAACGAAGGGTTTCAAGGTGGTTCGAATCGACCGCGTCCACGGCATTCCTTCGCAGTTCCCCGTTCCACTAGTGTCGACCGCTTATATCGTTGATTTCTCTTCCGTTCGAGACAGCTACAAGAACGAAGACGGCGAGATGAATAACCTGGACAAGATTTTGAAAGATAAGGTTCGAGTTTCCTACCTGCGATTCTGATCGTTCATGACAATTACCAGGACTGTCACTCTTGGGACGGGACTCCTGGCGAGCGCACAAGCAGTAGAGCCTCCATGGTGCATGGCCAGCTTTTCGCGAGCATCGGGAACTTTACTTTCGTTCAATGCCGACGGTCACGACAGAACTGTCAGGGTATACATTACTGCGAATCTATTGACCCTTCCCTCATCAATGTCGAGCGCTTCGAGTTGGACCCCCATGCACGGGACGCCGTGAATAACGCCCAAATTATGCAGCGTCTCAATCAGAGCAGTGCAATTCAAGATAAAGTAATCTGGCGAGTAATCCATTTCCACTTTTCATCACAACGCTCATTGAGTTCAGCTACATAAATACCGTGAAGGGAATGAAGTGCACAGCCAAGAATGTCTCGGGCGGCGCTTGCGGCGGATATCAGGTTCTGAAACAAGCGGTGAAGGCTAGTACGATCTCATGTGGTTGATTTCTGTCTTCTAATTGAATACAGGAGCTTCCAAGCAGGCGCAAGTATGACTTCGCATGTAGCAACTATTCCAGTTCGTGGAAGAACCATTCTGGGATCCAGATTCCTCCGGATGTCGACGAGGATTTATGTATCCGCCTTTTCCGAGGCGACTCGATCCTCGGAGGTGCACTGGAATCGACTTTCGAGTCTTGTAGTCGCATTATGGGGAGCGGATCTGGAAGGAAAGGGAAATCTCAATGCCGTGAGTCTTTCCGTAAGATTATTCGTGTTGCTTATATTGCGCCAGCCTTTTCACATTCCAAAGACGGCAAAGCGTACATCACCTCGATGCTGAAGCTCATTTGTGCGGCCGGCACCACGTTCCTCGTTCCTTTGGACGAGGAAAATGTACCTGTGGTAATTGTAATTCCGAAGCACAACCGCCCCCATACACATCCACCTCCGCCCGACACCAAGGTTCCTGGCCATGTGAAGGCACTCTACGAGCAGGCAATCCGTGTGTTTGGAATTTCCATAGCTACAGTGAACAAAGTCGATCAGGGTGTGTTGTTTTTTTCGAAGGAAACTCAAGTTCTGATACCAATCCTAGCTGCATCCACCATTCAGACCATGGGTCGAGCCCCGGGATTGGTTCACCCTTCTCTGCTGCATGCACCAACAAAGCAGGCAATTATTGCGGCTCTCAAGCGACGCGAACCCGGCGGCGACAAGTCCGGATGGGAAGGTACAAATTTATTTCGGCCCCGGTTCTCTACTGAGATCTCCATTCGATTCAGGTCTCTTTCATATATATAAAGCGGATCAGGAGAAAGACCCTAGGGAGCGCTACATGCATTCATTTGATTTTCTCCCCGGTCGTAGTCCACCTTCCGCTGTTATTACGACGTTCGAGCATGTGCTTCTCGAGTGCGTCCAGTATGTGCGTAGCCTCGATCAGGATACAACGTTCAAGCACATGAAATCTGGCTTGTTGAATGAATACGAGCTGACCGCCTTTTTCGCCCCACTCAATCGACGTAAGTCTTGATCGTTCGTTTGTCTAACTTCTCACATGCTCACTTGGCTCAACTTAGTTTTCACCTTCGGCCGCATCTACATGGACGCAAAAGACGCAGATGCATTTGAATTCGCGTGGGATAAAATTGACGAAGCATTTTTCGGGGCGACAGGGAAGCATTTAGCGTTCAAGGCGTGGGACCCAGACGGATGGCTGGTTACTGTGTCGGGGGACATAGAGGCAGCACCGTGGATTGGAATGGCTCGGTCCTTCATCAAGCGCATGGACATTTACAAGCGCCCGACTGTGGACGAGTTCCTGGTGAAAGTGTTGCGGATATGCCATCGGCATGCCCTCGAGTACGTGTTTCCAAATAATTCTTGTTCTCCCGGTGATTCTGCGTCCAGAGGTTTACGACACAGTGTGAAGCCCCACATCGATGACGACCAATAGACTCGCTTTCAGGGTTTCCTTGCACTCAAGATGTGGGAAGAAGTTCAGGAGTTCAGCGACTGGGTTTTTTCACTTGACATTAAACCAATCACCGGTATGCGCTCCCTATGACTGTGCGTGTATAGCCTGAGAAATCTCAGCGTGGTGGAATCACAAACTCAACCACAAATGGATTCTTCCTGGGCTGCTTGAGTGCCTCTCCGGCCTCGCTCACGAGGACTGGATCACAACACCATTCACGTCGAACGGTAACGAAACTCAACATCACTGGACTAACTCCCAGACCGGAATCAGTCTCCCTGCGCGAGAATGCATTCTCAGGTGTGACCTTACCCTTTTCTTCGTTCCTCGCTAATATCATGTAGGGCGGCGAAGGCCGACCACGCCGTAGGAGAGCAGTTCGAAGCCTCTCTTGCCAGTGGTATAATGGCCAACAACCGTAATGAGCTAAGTCATCGTACCGCGCGCAACGCGAAGCGTCATACCAGTGCGGTTGAGAAAGCCAAGCGATCAAATGTGGGCAACCATAAGGTCAAGGAACTCAAGGCCGAGCTCGCCATACTCATGGCAGAGATGAAGGTGACTGGATTTTCCGCATCGCATTTTGGAAATCTCTGAGCAGAATGCAGACTAGCTCATCGGGCGTTGTTCATGTAGCCCAGAAGAGCAAGGCAAAATCTCTTGGCATTACCCCTCTCTCCTCTATTCCCTATCGGCGCTCACGTGCCTTCATCGCAGCGAAAGACGCCACCGCTCGGAATAAGGCACCGAAGAAGAGAAGCATAGACGAGAGGGAGCTAGATGGTATTCAAATGTCGTCGCCGGATGGTACGTGGAACTCACAGATAGTTTATTGTCGTATTTATCTGCCCAACAGTACGAGTTGAAACTGGCGTACAATCTGACGCGTTGGAACAGGAGAACGATGGGGATGCCTCTCAATATGAACCAGCCATTCCTATGATCCTGGACGCCGTCGATGATGGCATGGTGATTTCCCTGAGCGACTCGAATGTTGCTGTCCCTTCAGGTAATTCTAGTGATTAGTCCTTTAACTTATGCGACACAATGATATAAACACATTCTTAGTTTCCCCACCTGCCCCTTCGCCCATTTCTCCCCACTCCGAATCACCGGCACCACTGTTGATTCGTCGATCTTCACGCAAGCGGGGGGCATCTAAAATGCACGACGATGCTCCTGCGCCAAAGTCCAAAAAGACTGAAGGTGCCACCGCTGCACCTGAAGCATCGAACTCCGGGAAGACACAGCGAGTAGCATGCCCTCATTCTTAACCTCCGGATCTGATTTAAACTATCTAGTTCGAAGCGAAAGCTGAAGCCATGGAGCGTCAGACACACAGACGACCACATTTACACGTCTTTTGAATTTCTTGCTCAGTTCCCAGAGGAATATCGTGAATTATATGGTGATACTCCGCCTGTGTAGTCGTAATTTTGACTGTTCTCGATGTATTTATTAAACGGAACAAGATATGCCGTCGCTTCGCTCCGGCGGGCACTCACTCATTCCGCAATCCTCGCAGATTCTCGATATTCAGAAGGGTTTTATTTCCATTGGAACATTGACTCGGCTCCGCTGTTCCAAAATCATGTATTTTATCACTCATGGACTAAGAAGACATCTGGCACTGGAAAACAAACATGTAGATCATAGCGCAAACATTGCAGACTTGCGGCACATAATCTAGATTATTACCCGAAGAAGTCGTGATAGCAGGCAGGTTATTGAATCACAAATTTAAACATGACTGAGACTTGCCTGTCAATTGCGTACCTGGCATGAATAGATCAGCGACACGAAACTTGGTTGATATGAGAGGTAGCGGCGAAATACTACGCTGGCATGCATATCTCCGTAGAAAACTCAAACACCGGATAAAAGCGCGAACCCGCTCGGGTCGGGAGAAACATCGTTGGAGGAGCCTCCCATATCCAAATCAGTGTTCGGTGCATCAAAGACGGTGGGCGCACCTGGAAAGGCGAGAACGAGGCAAATAGATTGCGACTTCGAGGGCCTTGGAGGGAACGTCGCGACGAGCTGTGGACCCGACGGGAACAGTATAGCAACATAGCAAAATTAGTGCGCCATAGAACGGAGCAGACAGCAGTGGGTACTGATGAGCTGCCAGTGGTGGAAGGACTTGACCTGGAGTGTGTTGGATATCCCTGCAGGCTGTCAGCGTTGAATGAAGGTGGCATGCAGACGTAAGGACCCATCAAAGCTGAGGCACATCACGCCGGCTAGCACATCGAACACAACTACGGCAACGCTGGGAACTCAATCAGCCATAGTATTGAAGAAGAAAGGTCGTGAGTACTTGGCAAACCACGAGTGGTACATAGTCGAAGGGCACGCCACAGAGCTTTCACTTTTGCGGGCTGTCAGTGTGGGATGAGCAAGGTAGTTGGAGACTTGGAACCTCGAGCACAAATGCCGGCGCGAGTGCATCCGTTCACCTCACTCTCTCACAACCATGCGGTTCTCCAGCGCAACGACGAGCTCAGCGGCGAGACTCTGGTCGACATCGCTCAATACATGGGGTGATGTGGCAGTAAGAACGCACCTCAATGCCGAGCGGATGATAGTGCACACCTTCACTACGAGGGATCTCAGTATTGTGCTGGTTCGGATAGCTAACTGTTGTCGTCACTGCCTCTGATTAGTGCACTCGTCACTCGCGAGTCGCGCCTCGCGGACCTGCGGCGACCCCGATCCCACAGGTTTAGACTCAGACTGCTTTCATTCCCGACCCCGTCACCACCCTCTTTGTTCTTTTCACGACTTTCCGAGCCATTTAACTCAGCTAGAAGCTAGGGAATATTCAGCAGCTGTCTCCGGACAATTGTGCGACCGCTCTGGGACACATTATTATTGTACCTGTTCGATTTTATTGTACTACATTTCCTCACCTTGTTTAAATACTGGTTCTGCTCCACAATGAAAACACGATATTTTCCCCCCACGTTCTGGCCTACAGTTCCCAACATTCTCGTATTTCGCTCTCGTCTGTCACTACCGCCGACACACAGGTCCACACCTCGTATACCTACGCCCCCATCGATCCAGTCAGTGGCACTGTTGCCAGTCTTGGTGCTATACTTGGTTGAGACACTTGCCTTACACACATCCTTCGTTCCGTTTGAGCCATGCACCTCTTGTTAGGTTTTGCTCGAGCTTAGCCGGTTCGCAGGCGTGTCAATGAGTCAGAGGTCCGCAATTCTTTCCACTTTCGGGATTCTTCCCACGGTTCCAGCACCTCTGACCAATGCTACATTCTCTTGGCGATGTGTCGGAAGTGGAGGAGAATAGGGCCTATGTGTCGGGTTTGCTGCACTGTGTCGGGCTTTCTGATTTTTGACAGGTGTGTCGTGGTGTCGGGTTTTAGGGAGCCTCATTAATGGGTCCCTTATGACTCACAATAACCCACTGGATGATTTAGATTGAATGGGAAATTTATCCTCCACTGACCAACTTTGTCTATACAACTTTTGACACTTTTTTTCGAGCTCCAGGAGGTCGAAAAATGAAGTCCAAAACTACATTTGGTGGCATCAGCCAAAATCACTGTAGTACCAGTCATCCCAGCCACTTTGCCAATCGTGATACAGTGGAATAATTTATCAACATAGAAGGGAGGTAGGGTGTAGAGGGCCATATGTAGTGGGTGACTTCCCATAAGGAAAATTTATTCATCTAGAATATTTCTCGTGATGCCGGTGACTGGCATTTGAACGGCATCCCTTTGGCCATGACCCTTTCAGATTCAAGCGAAGTGAAACACCTCAGTGCGCTCTTGTTCACATAAAAACCTGGGGATCCAGGGGGGATCTAAGTGGCCTCCTCAATGGCCGGAGGGATGCTGTTGAAATGCCGGTGGCTTGGCATCACGCAAAATAATCTGGAAGAATAAATTTTCCTTATGGGAAGTCACCCAGTACCATAGTATATAAAATGTGGCCAAGAATGGCCGGTGGCGCGCCCTGGATAGTCGGTGAGAAGGAGAGACGTCATTCCACGTGACAAACCTGTGACCGCTCGCCGGCTATGTAAATTAAAACTCAGATCGACCGTATGAACATTTTCCCACTTCATGGAGAACAGTTAACGGTCTAGTGGTGGGCCGTGGCACTTCAATGTCCTCTTTCCTTTTGGTGCTTTGCTCCGTTTTTCGACTGGGTGGCATTGCAGAGTTTGGGACAGACCAGCCCCGCTCGTCTTCACGCCACCCGTTCGGCAGCTCTCAGGGAATGGTGGCCAAGGTCTTGAAGCCTTGTATATTTTAAAGTGGATGCTACAGAAGAATGTAAAGAATGTGTGGATGGTAACGATTTCAACGTTCGAAAATCAAGCAAAGCACACAAAGGAAGGAGGACAATCATAAGCAGGCGATATCGTACAACAACATTACGATCTGTCTATGTACACATAGGTAGGATGGTGGCTCGCAGGGCCCACTGTTCATCACCATCCTCCACCACACGAGCCACCCGTGCTGTCCTCACCGCAGAGACCTTGGGGTGCACCTGCTGGTATGATTGCAGACTGAACTTCGTGACAAGCTGCAATTTTGACCCTGCCCCTTCGAGATTCAGGATTAAGCAGGAAAGTAGGTATAGTTTGTGTGTAAAATTTTCGTTTCAAAAAAATTGGAGCACCCCCCAGCATGGGGGGGAAAAAAAACGCAAAATCTGGAGTGAAAATTTTCGAATTTGGTGTACCTATTCGGCCTTCTGCTTGCCCTTTCCCTTGACCTGGACCCCTCGAGACATTGCGCTTCCCAGGCCTCAAAATAGTCGGTGTCTTGCTCTGTCTCTGATTCTATATCAGGAGTACATACAACTTTAGTAGGATAGGTATTCAACAGACACCTATTGCGCAGCTGAATGCCTATCACACAATTAAATGCCTATCGCACACGCTTAAACGCCTATCGCGTGCTTGACTGCCTAACAAGTCATCACATCAGTAACATGAAAAATGACACATATTTTCAGTGACCACGGTCACAACGACTCACCCCACCCAGCTAATGCCATGCTGAGACAAGAACGAGGAGGTAAGACTGTGATGGTTTGTTTGGTCACGTGATTCCGATCACCGGATGTTGCCGAGGCGTGCGATATGGACGTAGAGTACAGGCGTGCGCGTCAAAGGAAATCCAAGGTGTGCCCTTGAAATAGGATGTCAAGTAGGTTTATTAGGCAAGATTCTTCCCCAAGCCCCTGAAGTCGGTGTGGTGGACGTGGACGTTGCAGATTGCTCATTGGTCGGCATTTTCCGCGTGTGCTGTGCGGAGAGGTGCCACACTTGATCATTGACAAGATGAACCGCTGCTTTGCTCTGGTATCGAGGAGCTCTGGACAAATGAAACGGCAGATTATATTGGTAGAGGAAATCACATCGGGGATGTGTGAGGGGTCAAAAGTTCTGCAGACGCCGTACCAAGTGTTATGGAGCGTTTCGTGCAGAGATTTTAAGCGGGTGTTGGCTGACCAGTACCGTGGGCAGGGAAAGAATGACTAGGGAAGAAACATCTAAAGCCGCAGCCGCCTACGAGAGCGTGGAACCAGGAATTTGAAAGATACATGAGATTGCTCCCCACGACTATTCAGACCACGGAACCGGAAAATTTGAGAGAAGCGCAAGAGCGACAGCCATTGGATTTTTTTAGAAAAGGGATTGATTAGATCCGCGGCAGGACACAGATAGCCACCAAGGAGCGGACAGAACAGTTGAGAAATTGATCAGACTGAGAATCAGTTATTTGACTGTGAGCAAAGCGGGCAAACGATGAGAATTCCACACAACAGCAGCACCCTTTTTATACGTCGAGGATCTTCCGGGAGGATTGCGTGGCCTCGCGGCCGGAGATATAGAATCACGCTGCGCTGTAGGCAGCAACAACTGGGATCCGCTGCGCTGTCGAGAATGAACTGCGCACAGGTCAGCTGTTCTGTCGCAAATGAAGGGGCTGTGTCGAAAAGCACAGAAAGTCGAAGACAAAAGGAGTTAAGCCTGGAGGAAGAGCAGAGGGAGGCAAGAGGGAGGATGGATATATGGAGAAATTGCACTGCCAAACGAGCAAAATCTTAAAGAACGGTTAATGTGCTGCCCTTGGCGATGATGTGCTGCAGATGTGTGCCGAGTGCCGCGGATAAAGCCGCACTCTTTGTGCACTGCATCTGAACAATCCCGTGGTCACACTGGGGGGAGAAAGCTTCGGTGGATAGGCATTCATGAAATGATAGTCACTTGTGAAGCAATAGGCATTCACCCCCATAATAGGCATTTTTATTATTGTGATTAACCGTTCTTTAAGATTTTGCTCGTTCGGCGGTGCCCATCAATTTGCACGTGTTGGTTGCTTTCCCCATAAGCCTTAATTGCTGTTCGCTCTCCTGCTGTCCGCTTGCGCAATCCACCAATTCCTTGCTTTTCCCTGCCTAAACCAGCATATCCTTTGCGCTGTGTCAGCTATGGTCTCATGATCAGCTCTGGACGTCTTTCTGGTCTGCGCGGTGGATTCTTTTCCCTTTTCTCTGTGACACCCGACTCTGCAATGGCCCCCTGGTTTGCTGAGGACCGCTTCTAATTTTTTTTCTGCCTCTGCGGTGCCCAAAATTGTCTTCCTCGTGTCCCGAGCAAGCCCCATATTACCTCTTCTTCTCCTCTCGTCCTGCGAGCCTTACCTTCCTGCCTCATTTGCATGCACAGGCTATTCTCATGACAGACTCACAGCAGATTTCTCACTGCGCCGCGGTCACTTTTCCCACTGTGCCACAAGGCTATTCAATTTCTCTCACTGCGGCCGCATCGCCGTGAGGTGGATAAAAGACCACTTCCTGTTCCTCTCGCAGTTTCTATCCACCCCCCATTTTGTGTCTCATGCCTCATTCGTTCGCCCGCCTGTCTTCACTGCTGGATGTTTGCTTTCAATTTTCCCTCTTGGATTCAATTTTCATGCAAAACGCGGTCCCGTAAATTGTATGTGCAAGATCCTGCTTCAAAATCTGGCTGAATGCTGCTGGCTCTTACCTGCTCTCAGCTTCGATGTGTCAAGGCCACAGAATGTCAAAACTTTGCAAGATTATTTTTGCCTTGCAATCCTCAATGTGTGCGCGATGATCCAGTCCTATGGCACGGCAAATTATTCCAATTTCACCACAGTTGCAAGGACTGCTTGATTTTGCTCATCCTTATGTTCTTGGCCCGATGGTTTCTTTCCTGATGCTCCGAAAGTCAAATCAATGTGGCCCAATTTTGCTTCGCTCAGCCTCTGGCCGCATTTTACTCGGACTGTGCTTAACCTGGTCATCCCGGCTACCATTACTTTTGAACATCTTCTGCGGTTTGTCTCCCTCCAGTTTCAATTCATCTCTGCCTCTTTCATCACTTAACTACAGGTTTTTGACTCTCATACTCAAGGTGGTCAGCACTCGGAAATTGGTCAGGTTCCAATGACTTTTCGCCGACTTCTCTCCCGTATTAATTTCCTGCTGTCCGTTCCGACCGCTTCCTGCCTCGCTGTGGATCATTCGTTTGCTGGACCAATATTTTGCAATCAAAATGCCTCAAACAGGTTGATCGCAACCACTCTTTAGGCTCAAGTAATTCTCTGTTTCCATTGTTATTATACTCCTTGCAGCGTTGTACTTCCTGGATGCAATTTATATTTTTCACTTTCACCTTTGTTTACCGGAGCGGAGCGGAGGCCTGTCTTGTAGGCATTAGTCCCATCAATAGGCATCATCCGATGCCTATTAACCGTTCTTTAAGATTTTGCTCATTCGGCAGTGCTCATCAATTTGCACACATTGGTTCTTTCTCCATAAGGCTCAACAGCTCTTCGCTCTCTCTCTTGCTGTCCGCCTACACAATCCACATATTATTAGCCGTTCTTTGAAGAAATGACCTCTTGGTGGTGCAATTACCCCATGTAGGCTTATCTCCTTTGTCTTTTTCTCTCCTCCTGCCCTTTAAGTCGTGCCCTCCTGCCCCATTTGCGACCTTGTTTTTCTCCATTGGTTGACATCAAACATTCAATTGACAGCTAAACACTGATAACAATCATGGCAGAGGCCCGCACTCGACCGCTTTCAGTTGAACATGCCTGGGGCTGTATCCAGATTTTCATTTAAAACCCAAGGCTCAACAGCTGACCTACATGCAGTTCCTTCTGGACAGGACACAGTTGCTGCTGCCTACGCCGCAGCCAGATTTCAATCACAATCGTGCTGCGGGGGCCACGTAGTCTCGCCGATGATCCTCGATATAAGGAAAGGGACAGATTTCTCTTCGGACAATTCCCGCGTCCTCAGACTTCCTGGAATTGGAACGTTCTTTTGTCAGATTAATGCTGGGGTTTATTTATACTTGAACCGTCTACTGTGGAGGTTCCTCTACACTGATTTTCAAAACTGCTCCCGGAATTCGCCGTCAATGTGGGCCACGGTAATTTCCCCAATCTTTCCTCGCTCCTTCAATGCATCAGGTTTGCCGGAAAGTTTGGTCAAACTGGCTTCCCTCGCTCGTGCACTGGGGAAACATCGCCTGTCACAGTATTTCAAGAAATTTTGACTGTTCTCGACCCATAATCTATCGCGCTCTCTCTCCCTGTGTCGTCCTTCAATTCTCGGTGCTGGGCTTATTTGGCTTTCTCCGGCATCTACTGGTTGGTATCAATTCCATCCACTGCGCTGCATGATTCATGCAGCGCAATACAGGAGTCTTGCAGATGTCTCATCTCATCTGTGGCCCTAGACTGTAATTCTTCCTCCAGAAAGCCAGTGAGCCTTCACTGACTGGAAAGAGAGGCGCATTTGGTGAATCTTCAGTCTGCAAAATGGCTTATTTCTGTGAACCTCTTGACTGTGCGGCAGAACATCACATTTTCTCTCTGTTGTTTGCTTTTTTGCGCATTGCAGTTGCTGATTACCGTTCGAGGGATAACAATATGTATTTTCGGTCGTTCCGAGGGCCTGCTCACCTTTCAGTTCCTTGCCCTGCGTCGTTCGAGGACTCTGTTCTCCCTCGGTTTAACTTTCCCCGCAAAGCTTGCAGCTCTCTATTTGCTGGTTTCCTATTTGTTTTGTGCTCTTCTTGGCCGCTGTCTCTCTTTGTCTGATCAGTGCTGCGATCCATCCCAGGGACGCCAGGGCGACTGATTTCTCGCAAGCTTCGCACCTTGGAGAATGAACTCCATGCCAGGGACTGCACTGTTTTTAATTGGACCACTTCCTTTGTCGTTTGTTACCCTGAAACAGTTCATTTTCCTACCCTGTTTCTATTTTATTTTCCATTTTTTCACTGCGCCTGTTGGTAATCATAGCGTCAAACACGATTCTCCAGGCCAACCCCCGTCTGGGTAATGTGTTTGTTTCACATCTCTCTAATCACCCGGGATACCGGAGCGAAGCGGAGGCCTGTCTTGTCATACTAAAGTTGTCGTGCCTCTGTATCAGTCTCCCACAGAGTGTCCCCACCATCATTTGACTCGGTTTCCGTGGTCTCAGGCAGAGGCTGAGTGGAGGTGAACATTCCACCAGCTCCCCTGTGCTGGTGAGACGCGGTTTGGGGGACCCGAGGCATGCTGCGGAAGGAGAGGAAGGCGTCGGACAGATTGATGGCGGGGCACAGCCACCGGTTATGACCGGCCCGCACCAAAAACGCAAAATTTCGTTGGGAAAAAAAATAGTTTCATTTTCAGAAGTTTTGCTCCGGGGGATCTGGATAGGGCCTTCTTGTAGTGCTATTTACATGATAACTTAATGCCTGAACAAAAACTGGGGGAACAGTAGCAATTCCCAAATTGGGACCAAAGTTTGTCACGAAGTTCGGTCTGCAATCATACTCGAAGATGACACGCAGCGACCTTCAGTGTCCCTTGTAGATGCCCGCTGCCTCCTTGTAGGGCGCTACAAGGGGCCACTGTGAGTTGGGCAACGATGTGCAGCGCCGACGTGTCTCTGGAGTTGATCAAATGAGCAGCAATGGATGGAAGCTTGAGCGAATCAGTACACGACGACAGTCGACGACTACCGTATCTTACACACGCGACGTAGGTACAGCACACACACAGTCCACTACCGTACTTCCGTGAATCCCTGCTTGTGATCAAAGGTGTAGCCGACGACCCGGAACGTGGAAAGCCTTGTATGAGCGATCTTGGTGTGTCGCATTCTCAGCTCTTTGCTCAGCTTCTGTGCGTCGAACGTCTTCAGCTCGGCTAGGGCTCCGCTCGCCTCGGCCACGAGCTTTTGGACACGCTCGGGGACGGTGCCAACGAGGCAATATATCACCTCCCCGAGGCCGCTCACGTCGACCTGCACTCCTCGTGGGAGTCTGGACATAATTCGAAGCATCATTCCGAAGTCCCTGCGATGCGAATCGCCCAGGGAGGCTTGGATGAGGCCGAGCTTCTCGTGCGTCACGAGGATGGCGACCACGGCGGCAAAGTTGAGGGATTCCGGCCGGAGGTACAGCGGACGCTCTTTGGCGATGTCGGTCGTGTCAGTTTCGCAGACGAAGCTCCCGGCTTTGCCGATGAGCTCGAGGGTCCTCGCGACGGTGCCAGCGCCGAAAACGGCCGGAAGCTGCATGCCGCGGGTGAGCGCGCGATGCATCATGCCCTCGACGAGCTTCCCGGCCACTGAGCGTGTTGTGGATATGTTGAGCGCGGCGGCCAGCTGTCCTTGTACCCTCTCGAGGTGGTCCTGCGCCAGGTCCAAGGTCCTGTGGGCCATGTGGGCAGAAATGAACTCGGCGGAGTAGTCGGTCCGCTGGAGGCAAGCTCGCCCTGATTCCTCGTCGATCACGACCAGGGGCTGAATCAGGAACACACGATGAACGGGCTGGGCCTCGCCGCTGGCGTCCATGGACGTGAAAGCGAATATGTTGCCGCTGAGAGCGTTCTTGATGGCGGCATCGATAGTCTGGGGCGAGGGGACAGGTACGCCGCCCCAGAGGCTTCGTGCGACCGGCCCGCCCGTGTCCAACCTTTTCAAAAGTTTGGCGCGATCGATTGCGAGTCGTTCCCTTTGTTTGGCAAGGTCAGCATGGATAGTTTCCAAAGAACGGCATCAAAGACAAGACGCACGTTACGGCCGCAATTTCTTTCGACGACCACGCCTTCATGTACCACGTCTCGGCGCCAAACCTCTTGAGGAACTCCTTCATGCGCGACTCCCGTTGTGACGACGTCCATACAACGCACCGAGCGCGATTGAAGATCTTGGGGGGCACCCAGTCGCTTTTGTCGTCCGTGTCGATGAGGACCCAGCTGACTCGGAGAGCATCGACTGTCGCGGGTTGGCTTTTAGGCTTTTCGTCGGTTGTCTGGACGCCGTCGCTGGAAAAGTAGTACACAGTGGTGGGGGAGTTGACGAAGAATACCGACTGTCCTAAAGCGAGCAGACGAAAAAGGAAATAGTAACAGCCGAAGCTCTTGCCTGTCCGACGCAATGTATGAGCGCGAAACCCAGAGCAGAGAGAAAGCCGACCGCTTGCCGATCCCGGGCTGACCAGTGACGAAGAAACGTGCCCGGTAGCTGTCGTCGGGGGGGTCGCTCACGCGAGACATCGCGTGCTCCATGAACAGGGCGTACTCGTGCCGGACCGCGAACGTGGCCTTGTTGTGGTGCTGGTCGACCTCCAGTCCGAGCTCGTCGATGGCCAAGGCCGGATGGGCTTCGAGGTTGATGTAGCGTATTCTGGCAGGGCCCTTGTCCACATCCTCGCCGTCGTTCGGGTCCTCGTCTTCGCCTTCGACGTCGGAATCGTCCACATCCATGGCATCCGAGTCGCTCTTCTTGCTGCTAGGGGTGAGCCACCCGTCGTCTGGTGGCAAGGTTTCGATGCGGTCGCGCAAGGCGGGAGGCTCGCCCCGTGCTGACTCCCCCTCCACGGGGCCACCGTCAGCAGGCCAGAGGGTGACACGAAGGGCTTCATATAGGTGATCCCAAGTAAACTGGGGCAGCGTCGTGGGGCCCTGGGGCGTCGCGCTTACTTGTGCTTGCGCTGCCATGGAGGGAGACGGAAAGGTGACATAGGTGACAGGTCATGTGACTGCACACCCAAAAACGGAAGGTGACAAAGCTTTGTCCACCGTGACTGTCAGGAAAGTCTGTCTTGCTAGGTACACTTTTTTTTTTTTTTTTTTTTTTTGGAGCATTTGGGGTAATGAAATTCAGTCTGCAGAAGCATTCCAAAAGTCATCCACTGGGTCTACCAGATAAATCCAGTTAATGCCGGGGAAGTTGTCCAGGGAGGAAATGCCATTACGCACAGTACCATAGTGTGGGACTCCAGCCATAAAAAGTTTATCCTATCCCATTTCTTGGATCATTCAATGTCAATGGCTGTATACCCACTAAAACCCCCACTGTGTAAGTCCAATCGTCCAGCGGAGCGTCTTTGTTCGCTGTTATTGAACTAATTTCTTTTTCCTTATGATGTATTGTATCTCTGTATTGCCACAGTTCTGCCATTTTTCGCATCACCCACCCTACATACACATGTATTCCCTTCCCTCGTGCCATCCATATAGACACTGGGCCGCTCCTCCGCTCCCCATGGCTCGAGAGGAATGGATCAGGTCCGAAGATGCATATAAGGGAAGAGGAAAGAAGAGACAGTGTTTGTGAAATGTTTACATCGCCACATGTTGTAGCCCGGAGTCCGACTCGCCGCCGGTGGTGTGGCTACGGCTGGCTCGGCTCCGCGTTTGATGGCTTCGAAGCCATCACCGATTATATTGTTCCCACGGCTTCGGCTCAGCCCCCATCCTCGGCCTCGCCCTCCACCTCACCATTCGCCTCAGCAGGGGGCTCCTTGCACTTCCTTCCCCGCTTTTGAATTCTCTTTCGAGCTCAGGAGAGCTGATCTCATGAAAACATGCCAAAAATAATAATAATAAATAAGATAAAATAAAAAAGCGCCCGAAGTGCCGCGAATGGCAGTAAAGTAAAAGTTCGATGCAGCGGATGAGGAAGAGAGCGAGCGAGGACGAAAGCTGAAGCGAGAAGGAGGTGAGCTTGTATGTATGTATGTATGCCTAGTCTCTCATAGACAGACACTACAACAAATAAGCTTGTTGATAACTTTGATGTGAGATCACTCACCTACCTATTTACAATTTTTTTCAGGCGTCGACAAGGATCCTAGGATGCATCTTTCAACAATTTCGTGTGATATTGATGTTCAGTAACCTAAAATGAGTAACTTCTCCTGCCAGTCTTAGCGACCACAGCAACAAAGATGCTGAATTTTGATGGCCTGGCAGGCGGAAAAGGCCGAGATCTTGATTTAGAGAGAAAGAGGACCAATGGTCACATTCTGAAGAGACAGTAGATTTCATTGTACCATTTCAACACACTTTCTCTCTCAAAGTTGGAGGCTGGAACTATGGGAATTATCCAAAACTTGTGAGAACAAATTCAAACTCAGTCCCAAACATGCCACACAGAGCAGAGCTCTAAGAGCAAAGTTCGCTGATGGGATGACTCTTGGGACAAACCAGCCCCAAAGAGAGCGATGAAATCGATAATTTGATGTAAAAGCGCAAGTGATGACTGATAGATACTACATAGAGTGATTCAATTGAAATGGAAATGTGAATGTGAATCTTGAAAGGGATAGAGAGGCCAAGAGCATAGCGCAAGTGGAACGACAAATAAATTAGGATCATGAAAGCAAAAGGTTTTTGAGAGCAAGTTCTGAGAGGCTCAGTTGACTGTGAAATTGATACAAAGATTCAGATAGTGTAGGCGAGACAAATTAGTGGAAACAAGGATGATTTGAACCTGGGAAAACGAGAGATAGTCCGAGAACAGAGGCAGACAATGATAGTAGAAGAAAGAGGATAGCCTCTGTGAGAAGGTTAATTTGCAATAGGCTGGACAAAATAAATTGGTGAGATGAAAGAAGCCCTGAACCTTGACCAACAGTCGATGAGCCTCCCAGGCTGCAAAGAAATAACAGTGCAGGGAAGTGGCCAGACAAGCCAAATTAATAGGATCTGAGGAGAAATTAATTGTCAGATGAATAGATGGACCACGAAAAAGGATACAAGATTCCGAGATTCGAAACATCGAGATGGATAGATAGATAGACCGAGAGATATCAACAGGGATAGCTGAGGGAGGTTGATGAGTTGAAAGAGGCACAAAATGTGATAAGGAATACATGTAGAGGGGATATTCGGGCCTTTGAGACACCAGAGATTGGGAGAAAAGATGAAATGATAGATAGAATACTTGAACATTGAGATGGATAGATATACCGAGAGATGTCAACCAGGATAGCCAAGAGAGGTTGATGAGTTGCAAAAGGCGCAGAGAATGATGTGGAGGAATACATGTAGATTGGATATTCAGACCTTTGAGGTGTGGAGATTGGGAGAAAAGAGGTCAAATTGAAAATGCAAGATCAATTGATCGGGCACAAAGAGGTGAGTTTCAGCCTGAGTGGCACATGTGTTCGAAATAGGAGGGAGCACAGATGAAGAAGGAAGCGAAGGGAATAACAGGACTCAAGGAAAAAACCACAAGGGCCTCAGACAGGTGGCGAGAAGGCCAGTCTCAGATAGGTGGTGATATAGCAATGATATAAATCTATATTAGCCTTGCTTGAACAACCCACGTCTCTACGCTAAATAGTGTTCAAATAATGTTCTGATTAACACCACGGCCGGGGGACCAGGAACCCCGATGACTGCTTAAACAGAGCACCGATTAAACACTGTTCAGCTTAAACACCGTTGAACAGAACAAGAATGTATCCAAAAAGTGGCTCTCACAGGGTTCGAACTCAAGATTTCTTTTTTCTTTTTTTTTTGAGCGTTTGGGATAATGGAACTTAGTCTGCAGAAGCATTCCAAGCTCATCCGCTTGTGTTGCTGGTTATTGGACCAGTCATTGCCAGGGAAGTTTTGCTCAGGAGGAAATGCCGTTACGCACATATTTTAACCAGTGTGGGACTCCGGCCTCAAGTTTCTTATCCTATCCCATGTCTATCAGTCATGGGCCGCATACCCACTAAAACCCCCTCATTTGTCCAATCATCTGGCAGCGAGTCCTCATCCATAAGTAGGCCACTCCATGTTTTCAACACTAGTTGTTTATTCAGAGTGAGAGGGCCGAATTTTATTTTATCAGTCAGCAATCGATCTCGTTGTAGGGCACCGTTAATAGTTTCAGCCATTGATTGTGGATCCCAGTTTCGGTATGTATAATGTCTGGGTTCTCAAGTACTCGGGTTCGCCGTAAGTTCCATATCAGATGCCACACCGCCGACACGAGAATAGCAAACAGTCGTCCCTTTTCTGGGACAACCCTGCCTTTGTCTGATTTAAACTTCACGAGGTTACAGCCCAGAATCAGACCCCAGCTCAGGTCAGGCCACTGAGTGTATTTCATCGACCAGAGTTGTCATGTAAGGTTCCAGATAAATTTTTGGCCAGGTGCTTTGCAGTCCAATCCAATGTGTTCCAATGTCTCGGGTACCTTACAGACATGGCACATTCCATGCATTTCTAATGAGTTGATGTTCAACCAGAAATCACCCACTCTAAAAGTGTTGTGTATGCATTTCCAGAAAAATTCCCATGTCAGCCGTTGCAATGTTACCGACCAAATTGACCTCCAAATCATTTCGTCTGTTGGTGTGTACTTGGTTTCTTCTTCAACTGCACATCGGGTGCGATCCACATTGATAATTGTGGACTGAGTTCTCGGTCGTAGCTTCCATATAATCTTGTTAAATTTTCTTTGAGAGCCCAGCGACAAGAGCACCCCTGGGGATTCAAACATAATGTCTATTTCCGTGTCAATTTCCATCGGAAAGTTCGGAATATTCGTTAGGAATTTCGCAGGGTTGTCGGAAACCTTCTTGAATTGAACCCTAGCAACTCTCTTGTTCAACATTGCTACCATTGCTTTGATGAGGGGGAATTTTGAGTCTAAAATGTCATTTTCCGAAAGTTCCCTTTCTTTAACCAATGTTCATGCCAGTAGTTCAGATGAGGAGCATATGAGGAGAGGTACATTTCTTTGTGTGTTTTGGAGGATAAACAGCAGGCCTCCCAGCAGCGCCGGTGAAAACGCCAATGATATCTCTGGCCTGTCGAAGGTCATGGAGAGTTTCTCATTCTCCTGCTTGGAATTAGAGACGGTCTTGATGTTTATGCAGTCGCTCTTTGCCTTCTACCACCACAATCCCACCGCCCTGCTTCCTCCTGTTAGAAATAGAAGGGAGCACAGATGAAGAAGGAAGCAAAGGGAATAACAGGACTCAAGGGAAAAGCCACAAGGGCCGCAGACAGGTGGCAACAAGGCCGGTCTCAGATAGGTGGCAACAAGGCCAAAGGGGTCTCAGATAGGTGGCGATATATCAATGATTGGGGTCTACCTACACACTTATAAACTACAGCCGGTTTTCCGCTCTCTGTCGTCCGTACACTGTCAGCCGGTGTAGATTACCAATACGACAGACCATAAGTGCCGATGTCGTCTGTAACCACCCAAATCCAACACCTCCCAGACATTGTGCATCTGTCACGTCCCGTGCCTTTCGGATGCTGCCGGCATCTGTTTATCAACACTTCACCAAGTTCCTCGGACTTCCGGTGGAGTTCCATTCATGAAAACTACACTCATCCAATTGGTTCTTATTGTTCTGTGCCCCCTTGTTGTTTTCTTTATGCTCCTTTCCTATTATGTGATCATATGACGTGTCACATGCACACGGAGGTCTCGGACCTCCGGCTCTTTGACAATTGCTTTATTGTTCTTGCTAAATTCCTATCCCCGTACATATTACAATTGGCTTATTGTTTTAATTGTCTTCGCTCGGAAATATCTCGGACTCCGAAATTAGTATATATATCACCATGTATTTACACTTAGTTCAGTTTGAATATCGACTAAGATTGTGCCCTATCTCTGTCTCATTCTCAAATCTGTCACTTCTCGAAATCGGGCCTCGGTCGTAGGGAAAGGCGCAGCGCACGAGCTGAAGCCAAGCCCGCTCCATTTATCGGCACCTGCCTCGGACCTCCGATCGGACTCCGTCCAGACTTCATATCTATCGACGAAGTTTTATTGCGAGACAGTCCCCAGTCATATTGCTCACTTCGCAACTTCATCTTAATAGAACGTCCTGGACTTCCGTCGGTTTCTGAGAGTATCCGACTCTTGACAGCATCAATATATGCGTCTCAAGCGGTGCGTTACTGTTGTCCCCGTCGCTTACCGTCATTTTGAGCTACTTTCTCTACAGTTTTCGCGTCCACTGACCGCAATCGGGATTCTAGCATATTGACGTGTAAGCCCGACCTTTCTCACTCCGGGGGATCTCAGTCCGGCTTACCACGGATCCTAGTATGCTCAAGACGCGATCTAGGCCTTGCAAGATGGTTAAGAAAGTGCCTGGCCAATGGCCCACCTGATCATTTGTGTCCTCCCTGGCTCTCGTCCTTTCCATTTTTTCTCCTCCTTCACCCCCTTGGTTCCCCTGTGCTCATCCGAATCTTGTCATCACAGAGCGTGCGACACACCTGCACTCTAAGTCCGCCTTTCCCAGCATGGTTGACCCCAAACCCCAGGTGTAGACCCATCCACACTTCTGGGTATTTATTCACTCTCGCTGCCATATTAGACATCTCTGACCCGTTTTACTGTGCAGTCCACTCCTACAGTAGGTCGACGTCCGCGATGTCCCGCTTCAGACCCGATGGCATCAACACGGCGGAGCCCGAGCCTGCACCATCATCGGCCACTGCGGGCCCCTACATGAGCAGCTCGAGTCCGAGTTCGCCCCAGATGTGTCTTCATCGTCGGTAGGTTTTTCTTCTATTCCCTTATCTGGTGCCTTTCCACTGGTTGCACTTGTGAACCAGCAGGAGGGAAAAGGCTGTCCACCTCATACTGACATGTTTTTCTCCGAGGTTTGCAAGATTATTTGGCTCCCTCAAGCAGGTACGGTAAGGCTCCAACCATTTCCGTTTATAAACATTTTCAAATGGTAAAAACCGTCTTTATTTTCGTTTAGTTTACGGGTCCTGACAAACGGTAAAAACCATTTATAAATGGTTTAAATGGTTGTAACGGGTCGCCTGCTATAGGTCAAATGGTGGGCTCCCATACTCACAGGCCCCCTAAAAGTCCCTCATTAGATGCAACAAATACCAAAATAATAGGATACAAATTGTCAGATGTCCGATTGGCAGGATCGAGGTGCACCCACGTGAGTGATGGCACACAGTGATATCTGCCACATCATGCGCCTTGTGTCCCGACGGTCCCACCTTGATCCCGCCTTCGTCCTTCCACCTCAGTCTTGCTCTTTTTGGCACTGGCAATGCGCAAGTTTAGTGACGGACACTGGGGTCCAATGGGGACCGTGATTCATGGTTTGACAACCCTAATATACCCATCCCAGATTGCCCTGCCAAAATACTGTTTACAAACTGTTTTAAACGGTTTAAAACTGTTTTGAACCATTTCCATTTAGTTTACTGGTTTCTGCAAACGAAAACTAAATGGTTGGAGCCTTAAGGTACCATCTGAATGACCTGGAATGAGGACACAGTGAAAATGGCGAAATGTGGACTTCTCAGGACTGATTTGACTGCAGACCAGGAGCCATTCAAAGATCAATCAGGGATGCATTTGGTGTGGATCTGGTGAGACTCCAGTCTTGATAGAGGTCAGGGCACAGAAGAGGTGGTGAGAAATATGTCAGGGATGTGCCCAGTGCAGTGTTGAAGCACCCATAATACGAGAATAATATGCATAATACAGGGGCTGGCATATCATATCATATCCATATCATATCATATTATATTTTTCTGTATTCATATTGTCAGGTCTGTCCTGAGGCGGTACTATCAGCAACTGCTTACCAGGCCACACTAGGTAGTGGGCCACTTGCATAATACAACATGTTGTGGTGTAGAATCCATAGATTTGGTGACTATGGGATGGAATACGACCTATGAGGACACTGTATGTCAAATTTGGAGGCAGAGTGACATGGCAATCAAAAACTGTGGGAGGTTTTTCTTCAAGATGCCAGCATGGGAACACCATTTTTTATCTCCAAGCAGCCCTCCAGCTTGTCTTTTGCTTATTTCTCCCCCAATTCTTCACCGATTCCCAAGATTCTGGGCTCGTTTTTATCCCCTGGTTCGAACAAATGGCTTCAAGTGATCAAACATGCTAAAATATCTTTTCTTCGTATCCTGGACTCATCAAGAACATCTTGACATGATCCTTAGCTGCACAATTGGTCCCCCTCTATAGCGATCCACCTGCCTTTGCTGCAGACCTGGAACTTGGTAGTTGCATTTGGGACAGCTCATTCCATGCCCTCCTGCATTGGTTTGGCCTTTAATCATGCGACTTCACGCTCACAGTGAGCCACTACCCCAAACCACCCAATTTTGTTAGCACATATAGATGTATTTTTTTCGAGGGCTATAGGTATGTTGGGGACATCTTTTGCACTGAGGTGTGTTCTAATACTTCCAATTGAGCCATTCAGGCTTTAATTTGGGGCAACATTGGGCTCTGTGCTTTATAGTACAAGCCATTCAGTCCAGACTGCAATCTCATATGTCCTACATGCCGTGAAAGGCAAATAGATGGTCCCCGTACACCTTAGATTTACGGTTTGAGTGTACGCAATAATGTAGTTTGATCCATTAAATGATTTGGGATGCACTGGGGTGAATAATACAAGTGCGAACAGATGATTGGGCCAGGTGGCCCACCAGGCCGTTTTTGCCATTTTGGGATACCACTGAAAGAAAAATTCAGTAGGCCATGAAACCATCGCCTAAATTCGCGGAAAATATCTCAGCTCACTCACAGGATACATACCTTAGTTTCAGAGCCTATTTACCTGTATCCACCTCACTTTGTGCAGTCAAAAATGCTAAGGTGGCCCAGTATCCGGTCTCTGATAGTATTGTATTCATATTATCATGAATATATTAACATCATATTATCTGATATCATATCAATGGACAGCACTAGTTACGGCCATTTTTTTGCCATCCCATCGCGTCTTCAGCTCCCCATGAGGTCATAGTCGGCCGAGACGGTAGCGGTCCATCCCCTGTCTCGCCCCAAAAAAATGATGGCCATCCCTGTTTATGGGACAGTGGGCAGCTGTTATATACCGAGCCGAAGGAAGAACGTGATGAACGAGTCCGGAACCGGAACCGGACGGAATATTCTCGGACTCATCATGGATCACCGGGTTTTTATGCAATGAAGGATTACTGAGCGTTTCCCGTTTATCCGTCTTTATAATCCTTCTTCTTATTGTCCATTTCTCCGACATCACTTCTTCATCCTCTTTGGGACTCGTATTATTGTTATGTCCGACAGGTCACCTGACTCGCACCTTTTTAGGAATACAATTAGGACTTAGCTATATAAACCCTTAACATATGCCATGTACTTCAGTTTGATAATTAACGTTGCTTTGCTCTCCGCTTTGTCCTCCAGTTAATTCCTCCGGTCCTCCTTCCTTCACTGGCCACGGTAGTACACACATCCTACTGTCCTGTGGTGCTTGTGTTATCCCCCCATATACTTTCCGGAAGTTCCGATCCTCCGGTTCCAGACTCATTCATCACGTTCTTCCTTTGGCTCGGTATATAACAGTATTATCAAACTCACCTATCCTGGCTGGTTATGTCACACCTTCCCTCTGATCCTGTGACACCCAATATCTCTGAGGAACGTCGCAAATCTCGTCTCTACTCGCAGATTGTTCCTTTATCTTCACCCTCTCATTCCATGTCGACTATTCCCTCTGGACATACTGCTCTTCCTCCTAATGTCGCTATCCGCACACGCCGGTCAGCTGCAACAACAGCTCCGGTCTCCCTCTCCGCTCCGACAATCTTTCCGGTTAATGTTCCGGGACTAGTTCAAAGTCCTCACACTCCAGAGAATCCTACTGTTTTTCCACGATCTCCATATCCGGGTCGTGCTCGAGCCATCCAGCTGAGCACTTCACCGATTCCTTATCCTCCTATTCCTGAGGATGTAGAGGAATCCGGTTCTACCAGACAACCTCTGGTTCCTCAAGCCGAGGAACCTGGCGATGGCAGTAGCGATCACACACCCTCCGGTTCGGAACACGGAGACCCTCCTGATCCCGATAATGATGGAGGTGGTCTTCCCGGAGATGGCGGAGGCGGTGGTCATCCTGGAGGAGGAGGTGATGGAGGTGGGGCTGGTCCTGGTGGTCCTGGTGGCGGTCCTCCTCCCAGACCCAGACCTGGACCCAGTCTGGCGGGACCTCCTCCCCCAGATCCCGAGTCTGCGGAACAGTTGCTTGTCAGCACTATCTGTACGTTCCGGGATGCAATTCAGTCCTATGTCACACATTCCTCGGCTCCACCTCGTTCTACTCGCTCGAATCTCCGCAACCCAGATACTTTTGATGGCTCCGACTCCGCGAAACTCCAGTCTTTTCTCACTCAATGTTACCTGCATTTTGCGGAACATCACCAGGATTTTATCTCGGATGATGACAAGATCTTCTATATTATGTCATATCTCCGGGGCACTGCTCAGCAGTGGTTTGAACCAAATCTTTATGACTCCGGTTCCGTTCCGGCTTGGGACGGAAATTTTCCACGTTTTATTCAGGAACTCCAGGAGAATTTTGGTCCGCAAGATCCGGTGGGAGATGCCGAAGATCTCATCCGGTCTTGCTGGATGAAATCCGGAGACTGGATTGCCACTTATATCATCGGTTTCGATCGTCTCGCAGTCCTTACCCAATGGGTCAACAATGCCCTTCGACATCAATTCTACGAGGGCCTTCCTCGCCGGCTCAAGGATGAAATGGTTCATCACAACTATGTCAACACCTTGCTCGGGATTAAAGATATTGCCCGCCGGATTGATGCTCGCTATTGGAAACGCGAATTGGAGAAACAGCGAGAGCAGGAGCATGAGAAGATTAGCAGTGGTGGTGCTGGTTCCGGTAATTCCAGAAACTCCGGAAATTCCGGTCAACAGTCAAAGGATCACAAGGGCGTCAACTCGTCGTCTAAACCGTCTAATTTCACTTCCGGTCGGAAACCCTTCGGAAATCAGTCTGGCAACCCTACTTCGTCATCATCTGCGACGAAGGCCACTTCCGATAGACCGGCTCAGCAGTCTTCCGGTCGGACTCCAAAGCCGTATGCCGATAAACTCGATAAGCACGGGAGACTCACCAAGGATGAAAGAGAACACCGATCTCGACTCAATCTCTGCATGTTCTGTGGAGGTACCGGTCATTCAGCTTTGGAGTGCCGGAAGCATCCGGAATACGCTCAGGCCAAGGCGGCATCTGCGACGGCTGAAAAGCCTGCTACACCTGCCGAAACCACCGAGTCAAAAAAATAATCAGTAGCTCGGATACCTCAGCATCCGGTCTGAGTTGTGTTGACTCCGGGGTGCTGAGGTTTGCCTCAACGCTTCCACTCTTTCCCCTAATGCCCTTTACGTCGATCTTCATGTCTCTACGTTCTGGTCGGACTATACCCATTCCGGTCCGGAAGAATATGCAACCATATCTCTTTCCTTACTGTCACGAATTGCGTCGGGATTCAAAATCCGCTTGTGAACTCTCATTGACTCTGGTTCTTCTCATTGTTTTATATTGTTGAAAGAATGTGAAAAAAATGGGTTTTCACCGTATGCGGTTGCTCCGGTTAGACTCCGGTATCTCGACGGCTCTTCAACAATCATTAATCGGCAGCTCCGACTGCTAATCCGATTCCCATATGGCGACGTCCATCCTATGGAATTCTTCGTTACCCATCTTGATTCACCTTGTGACTTGGTTCTGGGATACAATTGGCTCAACCACTTTAATCCGTTGATTAACTGGTCTGACGCCACTATATCATTCCGTTCCGGTCAATCCGGTGATTCATCGTCGACATCACAGACAACTAAGTCTGTTCCAGCTACAGTAGTTCCGATTACGGATGAGGAATCTCCGATTCTGGTCATTCAGGACAAGAAACCTACACTGACTCCAACATCTTCGCCAGATTCCGGTCCTTCTATGGACACTCCCGAGGCATCTCTGCCTCTTCCGGAGGCTACTAGGCCTCGTCCATTCACTTCTGTTCCCCTTGTGTCACTGGTATCTGCTGCGGCTTATAGTGCTATTATTCGAGACAAGGATACTGTCCAGTATACCTTGTGTGCTTGTCCTACAGAGAATGCCCAAGCTCGTTCTGCTTCAGCTGACGTTCCGGACCTTTCCGGTCTTCCTCCGGAATACCACGACTTCGCCGACGTATTCTCGGAGAAGGAGGCTTACAGTCTTCCTCCTCATCGAGAATATGACCTTAAAAGTGAAACCCAGGAAGGCAAAGTTCCTCCGGTCGGTCACGTCTACTCACTCTCCCAGAACGAGTTAGTTGCTCTTCGGGAGTTCATTGACAACAATCTGAAGGCCGGATTCATGTATCCGTCTCGGTCTAGTCATGGGGCTCCAATCCTCTTCGCTAAAAAGAAGGACAGTTCTCTCCGGCTCTGCGTCGATTACCGAGGTCTAAATAGGATCACGAAGAAGGATACCTATCCACTTCCACTTATCACCGACCTACTTGATGCTCCCGGAAAAGCATGAATTTACACCAAACTCAATCTCCGGCACGCCTATCATCTTCTCCGGATTGCTCCGGGCGATGAGCCCAAAACAGCTTTCCATACTCGCTATGGCTCGTATGACTTCCGGGTTGTTCCGGAAGGACTCACAAATGCTCCGGCTGCCTTTCAGCGATTCTTGAACACTATTTTCGCCGACCTGCTGGACATTTACATCATCGTCTACTTGGATGATATTCTCATCTATTCCGACGACCCTTCCCAACATACTAGCCACATCCAGGAAGTCTTACGACGTCTCCGGAACGCAGGACTCTATTGCAAACTTCCAAAATGCGAGTTCAGCGTAACCACTTGCGAGTATCTCGGATTCATCCTGTCTCCGGAAGGTTTCCGGATGTCTCCGGAGAAGGTCTCAGCTATCATGGACTGGCCTACTCCCCGCAAAGTCAAGGATATTCAATCCTTCCTTGGTTTTTGCAATTTCTATCGGTGTTTTATATGGAATTATTCTTCCATCACGATTCCGCTCACCCGGCTCACCCGGTCGAACGTCCGATGGAATTGGTCAGAAGATTGTCAATTATCTTTCGACACACTGAAACACGCCTATATGGAGGCTCCGGTCTTGCACCATTGGATTCCGGGTCGTCAATTAACCATTGAATCTGATGCCTCCGATTATGTGATCGCAGCCATTCTCTCAATTCAAGGAGATGATGGTGACATTCACCCGGTTGTGTTCCGGTCACGGACACTTGCTCTGGCGGAGCTCAACTACGACATGCACGACAAGGAACTCCTCGCTATTTTCGATGCCTTCACCGTTTGGCGACATTATCTTGAGGGATCTACCTTTCCGGTCGACGTTGTCACGGACCACAAGAACTTGGAGTACTTCACGATGACGAAAATTCTTACTCGCTGCCAAGTCCGGTGGTCCGAGTACCTTTGCCATTTCAACATGGTAATCCGGTTCCGGCCCGGAAAGCTCGGAGGTAAACCGGATGCATTGACTAGACGATGGGACGTCTACCCTAAAGAGGGGGATAGGGCTTATGGCCACCTCAATCCGCAAACCCTTCGCCCAATTTTCACCCAAGATCAACTCTATGCATCTCTCCGTGCTACTTTTCTCGAGGAAATTGTTCTTTGAGCTACCGTTGTTATGGATCTTGAGAAACTTTACTCAGATATCTGCAACCATATCAACGATGATCCTGCCGCTGTTTCTGGTATTAACACTGCAAACTCCAGTAACCCTTCCCGCTGGACTCTTGATCCTTCCAGTCTTCTCCGGCTCGATGATCGCATTTATGTGCCTCTGGTCTCCGGAACCTCTCTGGAGTTGCGACTACGTGTTCTACAGTACTTGCATGACCATGTTCTCTCTGGTCACTTTGGTCAGAATCACACTCTAGCTCTCATCCGCCGAGAATACACCTGGCCGGAATGCCGGAACTTCGTCCGGGACTATTGTCGATCTTGCATTATTTGCCAGCGCAACAAAAAGCCTAGGCACCGTCCTTACGGATTGCTTAAGCCTCTTCCAATTCCCATCCGGCCATGGGATTCCATTTCTATTGACTTCACCAATCAGTTACCGGTTTCCGGCGAGTACGACACAATTCTTGTCATAGTTGACCGTGCCTCTAAGCAGGTTATTCTTGTGGCTTGTGACACTCATATCGACTCTCCGGAACTTGCCCGGCTTTTCCTTATCCACGTTTTCTCGAAGCACGGTTTCCCTTCCCATGTCACTTGTGACCGGGGCTCCGAATTCGTTTCATCCTTCTTCCGGTCCTTGGGCGAACTCCTCTCTATGGAGCTGCACTATACTTCCGGTTATCATCCGGAAGGGGACGGACAGACGGAACACATGAACCAGACTGTGGAACAATATATCCAGATGTATACCTCGTACCAGCAGGACAACTGGCATGAACTACTTCCCCTAGCTGAATTCACTTTGAACAATTCTCCGAATGCCTCTACCAGAATATCTCCGTTCTTTGCGAATAAAGGTTATAATCCGGCTATTAACATCCACCCAGAACGTGACGTCGCGAACATGTATGCTAAAGACTACGTTGTCGATCTCCAGGACCTTCATCAGTACCTCCGGGAGCAAATCACTTTTGCTCAGCAGCGATATAAGGAAACTGCTGACCGGAAATGTATTCCGGATCCCCGGTTACAGATCGGTGACCATGCATTTATCATGACAAAGTATATCCGGACGAAACGGCCCACTCCGAAATTCTCGGAAACTCACCTTGGACCGTACGAAGTCATTGGTAAACCCAGTGCGGCTTCCTATACCATCTGTCTCCCAAAAAGCCTTTCACAAGTTCATCCGGTCTTCCATATATCTCAACTTGAGCCCCATTTTCCGAATCCATTCCCCAGTCGCGAGGAACCACCTCTGGCTCCAGTAGAAATCATTGACGGTGAAGAGCACTATGAGATCAAACAAATCATTGACTCTAAGATCGATCACCGTTTCCGGTTGCCCCGGACCCAGCTCCGGTACTTGGTCGAATGGCAGGGCTACGAGAACACCGATGAACAGTTTAGCTGGGTTAGTGCGGATGATGTTGATGCTGATGAACATATTGACAACTTTCATTGTCGTTATCCCAACAAGCCTGGACCAAACCCTTAAAGTCTTTCTTTTCTTACTCTCCCGGTATTTCCAGTTATTCTGATAGACTCCGGATTTTCTTATCATTTCAGAAAAAACAAGAAAAGAAAAATTTTCAGAAGAAATTCTTATAGTACAGATATTAATCATCCCCCGACTCCTCTGGTTCTTCCTCCACCTGGATGGGTGGCAGGGACTCATTTCCCTCCGTTTCCACTTCCCTCATTTCTTCTTCATCACTCCAGAATCCTTCTGGCCACTCCGGACTGACCCGGATCCTCACTTCCTCATCTTCCTCCTTCGCTACCGGCTCCGGTTCCGGTCGCTCTTCATCCTCCTCCATCTCTCCTTCGGGCTCCACCGATTGCCCGTTCTCCTCCAACCCCTGGATGATATCAACCATCCACCCCGGAACGCCATCAGGGAAGTAGTCCCTCGACAACCACTTCACCAGTCCGGTTAGGACCAGATTGACGTGGTGGTGTCGGGCACGGTTTCTCCTCCGGGACGCCTCGACGGCATCCTGACGATGTTCAAGCTGGTCCATCCGGACCCGCATGTCGTCAATACGGGTCCGAGGTCCCATCTCCCCAGTCGTTCCAGGACCGACGTCCGGTTCCGGCGACGAGTCGATATAGCAGGGGCGGGGGCGGCGGGTGGTGGCCTTACCGGAACTGGTTCCGGCCTTGCCTTTCCCCTGGACCTTCGCCAGCTCGCGCTGGTTGACCCGCTTGGAGGGTCCGACTAGGGAGCACTTCATTTTCTTCGCCTTGCAGCGGTTGCAGGCGGTGGTGGTGGCGGGGGATCCACCCTCGACGACACAGACTTCTGCGACCTTCTTGCACTGGTCGCACTCTAGAAAATGGTTAGTATCCGGTTGACTCCGGTCACTGCTATGCACCTTGGCTCGGGTCCCTCTCCCGGTCACTGTCCGTCTCGTCGTTGGGGCCCCCATCCCCAACTGACGCCTCCCCAGTCTCCTCGTCCTCCTCCTCCTCATCCTCCCAGTCCATCCCGTCCAGCTCCTGCCGGATACGCGCCTCCCTCAGCTCCATCTCCGCCCGGGCCGTCGTGGCCTCTTCCAATTCCACCCAGAGACGCTCTAAGCGCTCCTGGGTCCGCTGCTCTCTCCGCTGGCGCTTCAGCTTGCGCCGGTCGTCCTCGAGCTCGCCAGACGTTGCTCTCTTCTTCCCCTTCCAGTTGGTGCCGGAGTCTTTGTGCTCGTCGCCGCCGTCGTTCGGGTTGTATCCAGGTGCGTAAGGGGGCATTTGGGTAGAGTGGAGGTGGTGGTGCAGAGGAAAGAAGTTTTAAGTCACGCCACAACTGTGGTTGGTTTATATCAACAGCACGTGACCTTCTAGAACCTTTCCTGTTATGGAAGACTTCATTCCGGCCATTTCCAGAACTATTATTTGATGGACGCCGCAATTTCATCTCTGTTCCTTGAGGGCAAGGAATGCAAGAGGGGGATACTGTTATATCCATGCTTTCTCGATCCTTGACTTTCCGGTCATGTCCGGTACCGGAACCCGGAACCGGACGGAATATTCTCGGACTCATCACGGATCACCGGGTTTTTACGCAATGAAGGATTACTGAGCATTTCCCGTTTATCCGTCTTTATAATCCTTCTTCTTATTGTCCATTTCTCTGACATCACTTCTTCATCCTCTTTGGGTAGACTCGCTACCAGTCTGTTTTAGGCAAGCGACTTTGATCACGGGGTTAAGGGATCAAAGCTTCCTAAAACGACTGGAACATTTGGTCATCATTTTCGGTGGACCCGCCAAATGTGAGTTGGGACTTGAGATTTGAGAGCTCGGAACCCTCAAAAAAAAGTGTAAAAAGTCATGTAGACAAAGTTGTGTATTTTTGAAATCTAAGCCGAATGAGACCAACTTTATTTTCTGGGTCATATAAAAGTCCTCGACGTCGTCAACTGGTCCGTGCGCAGACGACGTCGAGCACCTTCCCCCAAAGCTGAAAAACATGTTGGGCTCATTCATCTTAGAATTCCAAAATATTCATGTTTCACTAGACAACTTTTTACACTTTTTTTGGACATAAACGACGAAAAAATTCTGAGTGTCGCCACTGATTTGGCGGGTCCACCCAAAACGGCAACCAAAGATCCCAGCCGCTTCGCCAACCGTGAAAAGCGTAGCCACATGATGGCAAGCGGTTGGTCACGAGCCTACTCTTTGGGACTCGTATTATTGTTATGTCCGACAGGTCACCTGACTCGCACCTTTTTAGGAATACAATTAGGACTTAACTATATAAACCCTTAACATATGCCATGTACTTCAGTTTGATAATTATGTTGCTTTGCTCTCCGCTTTGCACTGAGTTGTCCTCCGGTTAATTCCTCCGGTCCTCCTTCCTTCACCAGCCACGGTAGTATGCACATCCTACTGTCCTGTGGTGCTTGCGTTATCCCCCCATATACTTTCCGGAAGTTCCGATCCTCCGGTTCCGGACTCGTTCATCATGTTCTTCCTTCGGCTCAGTATATAACAGCAGCCCTAATGTCAGTATTCAAGTCTCATCCTGTGATCGTTTGGACCTTGCCAAACGTCAGTTCCAGAGGGTCGGTACTGGGACCAATGATCCAAAAGCATCTGGACGGGTTGTCAATCTGTGTTTTTGCAACACAGAAGAACACAATTTTCCCCGTTGTCATAAAATCAAAATATGTTTGGGATGGAACAAACTGCCCCGCTTCTTTCTGGTAGATGGCCAGCATAAGGTGCATCGCTGCACTCATGTGCACAAGGTGCTCGTGAAGCGATAGCTGTATGTTCGTAAGGTAGGGCTCATGGACTTTACGCATACGTCACGTGAATTTGCGTGACTCCGCACAAAATCTTAATGCCAACTTTTTGAGGGCCTAATTAAGAAATCTGCTTGCAAGGAGTTGTCCCTAAATGGATTATACATGATCCCTTTCGGACCGATTTTTAATTCCATCCCAACTGATCGTGGTATTAGGTCCACAGTCGGCCACAAAGGAATGATGGGGCAGAGGTCACATCACGTGACGTATGCGTAAAGTCCATGAGCCCTACCTTATAGGCCTCCAGAATGTGACGGTACAGCGAACCAAGCAAACACAACACACACCGAGTGTTTCGAAACGCAGGCGCATCTGTCTCGAGAGCCTCCGGAAGCGTTGTGATTGCGTTCAATAAATCATACGTCAGTTTGACGTCCTGGCGGTCATTAGGATTGAGAAGCTCATCGCAATAGAGCGTATTTGCACCGCCCATTTTCTTTTCGCCATCACTTGTAGTTTTTAACCGACCCATATGATTGATGTGATTTTGATGTGATTCCGGTGTGACACTTGAGTGACTGGACGCGTGTGCATCACAAGTCCCGGGTCCCGAGCTAAGTGAAATGGCGCAACTCCGTCAGCAGATTCAACAAGTGACAGCTATCCGGGATGCCGAACGGGGGTGTTTTTTTTTGAACGAGCCAACCATCGCGAGGATGCCCGGAAATGGGTGGCCCAGGCAGACAAGGCCATGTATTTACCTCGGCAGGTCCAGGGCAATATTGAAAATGTGCTGGGGGACTTGGAAGTAGTGATGTTTTGGCTTGGCTTGGCTTGCAAACCCCGGCTTTGGCTTGGCTTCGTCTGGCTTTGGCTTCACATTCCTCAAGCCAAAGCCAAAGCCATGGACGGGGGCTTGGCTTGGCTTGGCTTTGGCTTAAGCCCCGGCTTGGAATATAATTTATTTTAATTTCGGGTCCGTAGCAATACCAGTCAAATAAAGGTAGCATTGTAACAGTAATGTAATATATTTCGTAGTCTGGGTCGTAATTATCCGGCTTGTCCTCTATAATAGCATCCCAGCCATCCTCACCGTCATCACCACCTTCCTTCCCGCTATCATCCAGCTCCGCGTCGTCCGCCTCGTCCTGTAGATCTGACTTGCGGAAGATCAAATCACCGCGTATCATACATTTGAGGACTTGCAACGCCTCGACGATGTCGGACTTCAAACGGTTGCGTCGTTTGCTGATCGTAATACCAGCCGAGGAGAATGCCCGTTCGCTGGATACCGACGACGACATGACAGCAAGATAGTCACGCGCAAGCGAGGCCCAGACTGGATAACGGGCGGCATTGATCTGAACTTGAAGGTCAGGGAAGGCCGAACAGAGAGTAATGACGCTGCATTTCCTCCACCAATTGATTCAGTTTGGCTGTCGCTGGGCCCAGAAGAGGAATGCCGTCGGTACGCCAATCAATGCTGCGTAAGTACTGAACGACGAGTGAGATCCCCGACGAGCCACGCTCAAGCCTGGTCATTCGACCGTCCGCATCGCGAGCGCCGCTGCCAAAAAGAATGTCCATCCGCCGAATGAAAGTCGATAACACCTTGTTTGCGCCGGTATCTTGGCCCTTCACCTTGTTGAGCACGCGCCAGATCTCGCCGTCTATGCGCGCCTTGGGAACTGATTTCGGGAGAGTGCGACACAAGGCCTCGATTTGGTCAATCAGGCCCAGGACGGTGGCAACTGGGACGCGACGCGATGTGAGAAGACGTGATGGACGCGTCGATATAAAGTGCTCACTCGATTTCTTGACCTGCGCCTGGTGAGCCACATCCAGAGGTTCATCGTTGGCGGGGTCGGTGATTTTGCTCGATGAGACACGGTCACGCGTGGTGTTGAGAATAAGGGAGGTGTCGCGCGTGCGAGACATGGTGGGAGAGAGAAGAACTTGACGCGTCCAGTCACAATCTGTCACCTTTTATGCCGCCCGAGATGGTCCGTGTACCCCGGGTACCAACGTAAGTTACGATGTCATGCGTAGTAAACTGACAGTTCCAATTGTGGGACCGTGTCAGTATAATATATCCTCCTCCTCCTCCAACGAGCCGCAAGCAGAGCGAATATCATGAGCAAGATCATAGTGGGGTACCGGTTACTGGATAACAGAGACAAACTTGTTGCGGCCCGAGCTTGAGCCGAGCAGCTGCGATCAGATGGATCTAATTTTGGTTTCAATCGACGCTTGCAGAAACAAAACTTTTTTGCCCTCCAAGCCGGGGCTTGAAGCCATGGCTTTGGCTTTCAGGACTTCAAGCCAAAGCCAAAGCCAACCCGAAGCCAAAGATTTGGCTTGGCTTGGCTTGGTCAAGCCACGGCTTTGGCTTCTTGGCTTCTTGGCTTCAAGCCAAGCCACGAACATCACTACTTGGAAGGAGGTATATACTAGACTTATATAGACCTATTAATATCAAGTTTGTACCCTCTGAATGAGCCTACGGGCAGGAATGGGACGCGACGATCTTAGCCGAGTCACGCCTGCCATATTCGGTTGCATCAAATTTCTGACAAGCCACATCAAATTTTTGCCAAGAAAGTCGTTTTGGGGGGTGCAAATACGCTCTAATCAAGATCAGGTGGTTATGTCCCGCCGAAGCCCGACTATTTGATGATCTTCAGCGGTGCTTCCCCAAACGGTGTCCTGGTGATACACGAAGTATATATTTGAGGTGAGCCGTTTGCATGTATCACGACGCGTTTCTGATCACAGGACCGTGATGGATCACCCACCCACGATCTGCTGCCGCTATACAGCGGACGTTCACGCCCCGACGGACCGGGCGAATAGTCTCCTGAGGGGCCGGAACATGCAGCGCACTGACTTTTGTCTGCGTCTTTTCTGCTTCGACTGGCAGACTTTCTATCACAATCCGAGTCCATGCCTCGCATTTCAGCTGCTAGCTTGCTGCTAGCAGATTGCGTTTATGATTTCTCAGGCATGCCCTCGATTTCCTTTTCATCGCGGCCAAAGGATTCGCTTATAGGAGAACCTGCAGAGCTGAGAGGACGCCGCGGCGTTAATCAAGTCGAGCTCGGGCACAGTATTTGCGGGGGATCGGCAGCCTCGGGTTCTATTTCTACGCTGCGGGGAAGGTCACGCCTTTTGCCGAAGATTAGACGTTCACCTGCGTGGGCGCACTCACACATCCAAGGAAACGGAAAGGATCGAGTGGTACGGGTGCCATTGCGGTATGTGATGCTCAGTCTTCTCTACTCTGTGGTCACCACCCTTCGTTTGGTTCCGATGAATATCCTCTTTCTCGAGGCGGTCCGGACGGTACGTGTTTTAGATTCGAACGCATATAAAAGCGGTTGTGCTCTGGTTACCTTCAGAGTCACCACTCGACAGCAGTAACTCCTCGCGGTCAGCACTCACAGCCATGTTCGCTCGTCTTTCTGTACTTGCCATTCTCGTCGCTTTGGTCAGCGCCGCCACCATCGACAAGCGTGCTGCCCCCAGTGAGTGCGGTCGAAATTGTCGAAGATTGAGATTCTGACGGGTATCTCAGCCGACCAAATGGTGGGTTATGCAACCTTGAATGGGGGTACGACAGGAGGTGCCGGTGGGCCCACCACGACGTTTGACTGCTTCCCTTCACGTTTTGATTTAGACTGAGAGGAAATACTTACAGCGTCACGTCTCTTGCCGCGCTTCGTGCAGCTGTCACCGGAGCGACCCCGAAGATCATTGAGATCAGTGGCATTATCACAGGAGGTATGTTGTTAAATTCAGCTCCTCGATGCCGCACCTGGTTTGACCTTCATTTGCCAGACGGCGAAACCATTGACGTCGGGAACCAGTACGTATCCTGAGCCGCATTGCAGTATCGAACGCGCTGATTGGCTCCAACAGCACGACTGTTGTCGGCATTGGGTCCAACTCCGGCGTCACTGGCGGTGGGTTCCGTGTCAAGGCAAGTCGAAAGTAAATATTCTGCTTTTAGTCCTAGGATGGCTGAACGTCGAACAGAAAGGAACGAACGTAATTTTCCGCAACCTGCAGTTGTCAAAGTCTCCTGCTCCGACGGACCTCATCGAGCTTCAGACCTCTACGAACATCTGGGTTGACGTACGTTCATGTTAGAATTGATTACGCCAATGATTGCCTACTGATCGCACTTCGCAGCACAATACCGTACGGGCATTCGCAGCAAAGCGGCATCTTTTAATGCTCTTTCTAGTTCACCTCTGACCTCACCCACGACAAGGACTTCTACGATGGCCAGCTCGACATGAACCACGGCACAGAGTGCGTGTGAATATTAGTGGCTCGATTACGTGCAGGACTCTGACGGTCTTGTAGCTTCGTGACGGTCTCCTGGAACGTATTCCAGCAACACTTCAAGTGCTCTCTTGTCGGCGGCTCAGACAATACCGGCGACGAGGACAGTGGCCATCTCCGGTATGCGCTTACATTCTCCCCGAAAGCGTTGTCTCCTCACCCCACGTTTACCTTCAGTGTAACCTACCACCACAACCACTTCCTCGAGATCAACTCACGCACTCCATCCTTGCGTTTCGGTACTGCGTAAGTATCTCTCTGGTCATGGGCATGGCATGGCTTTCAGGCTGACGAGTCATGCTCTCAGCCACATTTACTCCAACTTCTTCGACAACGTTCTTGACAGTGCCGTGGACTCCCGCGACGGTGCTCAGACCCTGATAGAGGACAACCAGTTCACGAACGTGCGCTGCTCCATCTGTCATCGATGGCCCGCTCGGAACCTCACTTACCGCTTGACAGGTCATCAACCCGATCGAGACCACGCTCAACGGTGGCTTGTGCGCCGTTTTGGTTCCCGCAGGGTCTTTCATCCACTTACCCATTTTTTTGCCAGCGCCGTCCAACGCAGTAACGTCTTTACCAACACCACGCTCGGCGCTGTGAGTAGCGTCAACTGATGAAAAATTCCATGGACATTATTGACTGTCGGTTGCAGATTTCCGCCGGTACCTTGACGAGCATGCCGTACACCTACACTGCCGACGCCGCGGCCTCTGTCGCCTCGATCGTTCCGGCTAGTGCCGGCGCGGGCAAAGTGACCGGCCTCTAAAGAAGGTCTACCGGGGAATGGACAATTCCTCGGACGCTCCACTATGGCTCCATTCTTGACTGTCAAACCATATGTACAGCCTTGAGAAGAGTCGGATTGGATTGGATCCCAATAAAATAAAAAGCGGCTTGCTTCCGTCTCTCTCCACTTTCAGTGTTATGAAAATCGGCCAAGGGCACCTTCTCGAGCGGGACCCGCTCAGATTGTAGCCCCGGACAATAGAGGTTATTCGAAACCACTTTTCGAGCTCTAGCCGTGTCCCAATTTGGAACCCAAGTCCGAATCTGCTGGTTTTGTGCCGTATAACTTCGAGATAAAAGGCTGATATGGTTCCTGTATGCATTGCTAAGAATCCCCAGCTTTAAGGCAGTGAAAATATCGACATAAGGATGTCTGCAGGGGATTTTAAGACTGTCAACGCCGTTGGTGGAGCAGCGCATCACGATAAAAATAGCCATTTCGTTAAAATTTGTGCTTGAAATTTGGAATCTGAAAATGACTTCGAATAGCCTCCAATGCAAGAGCTGTTGGAGGCGACAATAACCATCCGACCACTCGCGCGAGTAGTCTAATGGTTACTGCAACCCCCAACAAAATGTGGAACCCCATCGTTGATGGGTATTAAACATCTCCCGGCTTTTTTCCGAGTAGCGCACGCTCGATCCGGTGGCAACGACGAATCAAGCGAGGATTGATTCGATCGTGGCAGTGTTTTGATTTCGGACTTCTCCTCAACTCTCAAAATTTTGCGTCGCCTCAACATGAATTTTTTTGAAGATACAGCCTTACCCTCCTTCAAACATACAATAAGAACTAGTCTAATTATCATTCATTACAATGACTCAGTCTACTGGTCCTCCCAGCGCTGAGAGTACCCTTTTGGGGGCTGACCGATAGAAAAAAGCCCAGGCCGAGTTTCTGGCCAATAGGACCTCGCGTAGAGCGACGCGCCATTCCCGTAATGCGCAGAAGGTCAAACTAAATACAGACAGGGCTGCT
Organism: Mycena sp. CBHHK59/15; assembly: GCA_029204085.1. Classification (NCBI taxonomy): domain Eukaryota; kingdom Fungi; phylum Basidiomycota; class Agaricomycetes; order Agaricales; family Mycenaceae; genus Mycena; species Mycena sp. CBHHK59/15. The sequence continues at coordinate 82,431 of JARGXW010000126.1, forward strand.
CGCAGGGCGGCAGCAGGAGTGACTGCCGGGGGAGCAGGTGACACGTTTGGAGGGGATGAAGAGGAAGAGTCCGACTCTGAGGACGACTACCAGGTCCCAGAGCCCCCCGCAGCAGTTCCGCACACTGTTACACCAATGGGGGATGCCCAGGCCATTTTCGCGCTTATCAAAGACATGGAACCTGCATCGCAGCAGCTGTTCCTGAATGTCATGATGAAAATGAAAGGTGGCGACAGCGGCATGGTTCCAGGCGGCAGCGCTGCGCCCGCAGGGACAACACAGGAGCGCCCTGCAGCTATCCCGCGGATCTTCAATGCTGCAGCGGTCCAGCCGGCGAGAGGTGACGAGAATAGTAGGCCCCCATTCTCGCTGCGGATTTTGGAGCTCGCAGCAGCGGGAATGTTGTTAATAATCATTCCCACGGTTGTCGGCATTCGCCGATCTTCCCCGACGTTCTCCCCGAATTACTTTACTCAGCATTATTAATGCATTCTCTGTTCTTTTCAGTTGTAGTACATTCTAGATACTATTCTCCTGTAGTATATAAGCTCTCTGTGCAAGAGCCACAATATTATTCACTTCTTTTACTTCACTCTCCCGCGATCTTCACAATAGGTTATGGGCCCCGGCCGTAACTGACTTACTCTCGAAATCTTAGCACACACCACACACTCGATCATCGCCTAGCCTAACCGCTCAAAAAGTTACTTAGCGACGCACACTACGCCTCTCGCACAGCCCAGCCACTCATCACACATTTATCATGTCCGACTCGTCCACCACATCCGCTTATCGCATCCAGCATCTCCTTGGCGAGGAGAACTACCCCACCTGGTCCGTCAAAGTGACGGACATCCTCACGGATCAGGGACTGATCGACTACGTCTCCGGTGTCCTCCCACGGCCGCAACACACAATTAATGCGTCCGGGGATATCGTTGATCCGCAGGGTACCCAGGCCCAAGCGATTCAAAATTGGGATCGCAAGGACCGCCAGGCCCTATCACAAATTCGACTTCGTGTCGCGGATGACCCGTTGGTATACATCACCGACGCAACCACCTCTTCATCTGCGTGGAAAACCCTTGCCGACACCTATCAGCCCAAGGGTGTCATCACCATCGTCTTGCTTCGCCGCCAGCTCTCACGCCTCCACTGCGAGGAAGGTGGGAATGTGGAGGAGCACATTCGCGCCCTTACCAATTTGCGTTCCAAGTTGGCAGCACAGGGCACGCGACTTTCCGAGGAGGAATTCTCCATCACTCTCCTCACGTCACTGCCGGACTCCTGGGACTCTTTTACCACAGGGGTTGACACAAGAGGTGTCAGATCTCTGGATCTGGTACACTGATTTGCTCGCGTGGCTGTCACATGCTCGGCTTCTGGTTGGTTGGACAACTCATCCGAAATGAGTCGGACTTTTCGGACATGTTGACCAACCCACGATTTCCAGAGTTCTCCTCAATATACATGGCGTGGGATGGTACATGGAGGCAATGCATGATGAATAGGTGTCTAAATGCTTAAAAACTAAAGGGTTCAATGGTACTCTGAGGGTGCATCGAGCGTTCGGCTCTACTTCCCCACCTGGAGTGGCTGTGCCGCCACGCGAGCTCATCAGTGTGCCAGATCCAGAGATCTGACACCTCTTGGGTTGACACGGCATCGTTGACAGAATCAACTAAACTCGTGGCTCGAATTCTCGAGCAGGACCGCCGTCGTAAAGCCAAACCCTCTTCCGACGAGGTAGCGCTTCCGGCCCGCTTTCACAAACACAAACACGGCAAACAGTCTGCCTTCAATCCGAAAGTGACCTGCTACGGCTGCGGCAGGATCGGGCACATGATTGGTGACTGCCGCGACGCCAAGTCTGGGAAAACATACACTCCCACACAGAAGGAGCAGCACACTCGCGAATCAAAAGCCCGATACGCGAACAAGCATCAGGCACATTTCGCGCAATCATCCACCTCCGAAACCACCGACTTCGCGTTTATGGCGCAGCACGGCGCCGCCACCCCTTCTCGTGGCTCCTGGATAGCCGACTCGGCCGCCACCAAACACATTCTCATCTCGCGAGAACATTTCCGCTCTTACACTACCGCCGAGAACCAAACCGTGTCGGGTTTCGGCAGTGTCCGATGTCACGGAACCGGCATCGCTGCCGTCGCTTCCCACATAGGAAATTCGGCCTATAATCTCACCTTGACAGACGCTCTTCACGTCCCTGACTCACCTTACAACCTCATCTCAATCGGTCGCATGACCGGTGCTGGATTTACTCTCCAGTTTAAAGGTGATATCATGCATGTCTACTCTCCGGGTTCCAAACACCAGGAGATCATGCGCGGCAAAAGATTGGTGATCTCTACCATCTTAAAATAACTCCTGCCGCTGGCCGATCCACACCATGCACATCTCTCGCTATGCCGGCCCAACCATCACCTGTTCCGGCCGCTGCATCACTCCCATCAGTCGCATCAAATATTGTTCCGCCTCCATCCACAGCCACGCCGCCTTCTTCGTTCACCCCCGCTTTCGCCGCCGTTACTCCTAGCCACTCTTGGGACAAATGGCACCGCATTTTTGAGCACATTTCTCCAGCATCCATCAAATTGCTGAAGAATCACAACATGGTTGAAGGAATGAACATTGATTCAACCACCACTCCTTCTGCCCAATGCGCGACCTGCATCAAAGCCAAATCCCACGTTGCTCCGTTTCCAGCTGAGGCTGAACGCGAGTATACCGAAATTGGCGAGATGACCTTTACCGATGTCTGGGGACCTTCACGTGTCACCGGCATCAACGGCGAGCGGTACTACATCAGCTTCACTGATGGTGCTAAACGGCACACCACAATTAACACAATGAAGAAGCGCACAGAGGTTATAACGAGGATAAAAGACTACGACGCATACCTATTCACCCAAACTGGTAAACGCGCCAAGGCTTTTCATTGCGACAACGCCAAAGAATATGTTTCAAAGGAACTCCATGATTATCTCGGCTCCCGAGGCATTCGCCTCGAGCTCACGGCACCCTATTCCCCTCAGCAGAATGGCGTTGCTGAAGGCCTCAATCGCACTCTTATTGAGCATGCTCGTGCCATGCTAGCCGCCCACAATTTACCCGCATTTCTCTGGCCCGAGGCCGTCGCTTACGCCACTTACCTCAAAAACCGGTCTCCCACGCGTGCTCTCGGCGATAAAATCACGCCGGACGAGGCCTTTTGGGGCAAGAAACCGAATGTCGCTGCACTCCAGGAATTCGGCACACCATGCGAGGTTTTACAACAGGACGGGAATCACTTTTACCAACGACACATCTACACACAGTGTCCCGCCTGCGCCTCAGCTCAAGGGGGAAATTAGCTTGGAATCGACAGCAGAACCGTCGCAAGAACCACCAGTTGAGCCCGAGGCTCCGGCTAGTCCTTCGGCTGCCCCGGCACCGGCTTCTCGTGCTTCAAATGTAAGCACCTTAACTCCATCTTCCAGCTCCACCCCTGTTTCCACCCGCAAAGCACCCCGCGACATCAGCAGCGCAATCAACGAGGACAACATCATCCTCGGCCCTCGCACGCGCAAATACACCAAACCTGACAGCGCGCATCTCGGCTACGCACTAGCCGCGATTGTTGATCCCATCTCCAGTGACCCGCTCACAGTTGCCGAGGCGAAATCGCGCCCCGACTGGCCTGAGTGGGAGAAAGCCATGGATGCCGAAATGGAACAGCTACGCCAACTCGGCACTTTCTCCGTTGCACCACTTCCCAAGAACAGGACACCTGTCGCCTGCAAATGGGTCTTCCGCGTCAAACGTGACGCTAACGGCACTATCACCCGCTACAAGGCTCGGCTCGTTGCCAAAGGTTTTTCCCAAATTCCAGGCATCGATTATGACGAGACCTTCGCCCCCGTTGTTCGGATGGAAACCATCCGGTTGATTTTCGCCCTTGCCGCGCGCTATAATCTTGACATTCACGTGGTTGACGTGATTGGTGCGTACCTTAATGGCAAGCTCGACGAAGAAATTTACATGCAACAACCGGAATCCTATCACGACGGCACTACCCATGTGTGGAAACTCAACAAGGCAATTTATGGCCTTAAACAATCAGGCCGTGTCTGGAACCTCGAACTTAATTCATCATTCCTTTCCCGCGGTTACACCCGACTTCTTTCGGACCAATGTGTATACCTCAAACGCAACGGTACTGATATCACCATCGTTGCAGTTCACGTTGACGACATGACTGTACTTGCATCATCACCGGCTCTCATGGCCGCCGCGGAATCAGAACTCGAATCCATGTTCAACATCAAAAAGCTCGGTGATATCCGTCAGCTTTTAGGCATGGAAATCACTCGAGACACTGATGGTTCCATTTTTCTGAGCCAATCTCAGTACATCACCAAGATTCTCGAGCAGTTCCAGATGCATAATTCCACTCCCGTCGCGACACCCATGGACTCCCACGTCAAACTCGTCAAAACACCGGATTCGGAATCTTACCCCGAGATCAAATCTGTTTACCCGCCGATGGTCGGCTCGCTTATGTATGCCGCCATTATCACTCAACCGGACATCTCCTATGCAGTTCAGACTGTTTCTCAGTTTAATCTGAATCCTGGTCCCACGCATCTCACCGCCGTGAAGCGCATATTTCGCTACCTTCGCGGAACTGTCAATCTCGGCATCAAATACAAATCGGATCCGGATCGGCATTCCGTTGTCGAGTTGTTTTCCGACTCCGACTGGGGAAATTCCCCTGACGACCGCAGATCTATCACTGGGTACCTCTCCATGCTTGCAGGGGGAGTCATCACCTGGTGCTCGAAGAAGCAACCAACCACAGCACTCTCGAGCATGGAAGCTGAATACATGGCTCTGGCTTCCGCTGTCCGAGAAGCTCTTTGGCTTCGCAGCATGCTTGCGGAACTCAAATCTAATCCCACTCTTCCTACTCATATTTCCGTTGACAACCTCGGCACTATCTCATTTGCGGAGAACTCCGGCTTTCACGCCCGCTCCAAACACATCGACGTTCGGCATCACTTCATTCGGGAAAGAATTACTTCTCACGAAGTGTCAGTTTCCTACTGCCCTACCTCGGAAAACACCGCGGACCTGTTTACCAAAGCCCTTGACAAATCCAAGCACGAGTACTTCGTCTCTCGCCTCGGAATGACTCGCGCTTGAGGGGGAGTGTTGTTAATAATCATTCCCACGGTTGTCGGCATTCGCCGATCTTCCCCGACGTTCTCCCCGAATTACTTTACTCAGCATTATTAATGCATTCTCTGTTCTTTTCAGTTGTAGTACATTCTAGATACTATTCTCCTGTAGTATATAAGCTCTCTGTGCAAGAGCCACAATATTATTCACTTCTTTTACTTCACTCTCCCGCGATCTTCACAATAGGGAATATATCTAGAAAGGTCAATCTTCACAAACGAGCGCATCCTAGACATGTTTGTCAATCAGAGCGACCCGAAATATCAGCCGAAGAAACGCACCATTCTCAATGACAAGGGCAAGACAGTCACCGTCTACACCCTAGACCCCTCCATCTTCGAAGACGAGACGACGCTGTCGCACATTCGTTTTGACGAAGCCCACGCAAACTACAGGAGGTGGTTTCTGGAAAATGCACCCTCGGAGGCAGTTGGGCAGCTGGAAGCATACGACAACCACAGGCAGAAGTGTCGGGACGTCAATCTCATCGACGAGAAAGACTTCTTGATGGTACAGCAATGGTGCCGAAGCTGGATGCAGCGTCAGGCATGGAAACCAACGGTGTGGGATGAAGGGATCTACCACAAGGAGTTTGAGGCCAGTCGCGCGCGGTACTTTGAGAACAAAGTAGCTGGGCAGATGGCAGAGATCGAGAGGCATTCGCAGAGGCAGCATCGTGAGCCTCATGATCGGCAAGGACCGAAATCCACGTACCTGGAGCACACATCGTCGTCGTCGTATCCAGACCGGTCGGCACCCTACCCACGCGAGCGGCCTGACCATGACCAGCAGTGTTCCTTTCGTAAAGACTCGCGGCTGTGCCTCAAGTGTGGTGACACCGGACACATGGCGCGGGAATGCTGTGCATCAAAGACAGTCAAGGGAGGTCCCACCAAGGTTTTCTTCGAGGCGGGGAAGATTTTCTGGGTTTCAGACCCAGCGACCCAGGTCTGCATCACCTGGAACTTGCACGGATCGTGTGAAGGAAGGAACACAAACCTGCACTGCCATGCATGCACCTTATGCGGCACCACCAAGCACTTTGCCGCTTCCGGCAAGTGTTAGGGACGGTCTGCACAATGCAGATCAAGTGTACCATAGTGCAACGGCAGCTGAATTCATTTCAGACGCAGTAAATACTTCCATTGACTCCCACTTCATCCGAATCGGTCCTTCCAATATCTTATCAGACTACAACACAATAATCACCCCCTATTCCACCAACGCGTTCGAGACCGCGCTAAAAACTCTTCATCTTACTTCCCAATACCCGAATCTTGTTCACCACCTCTGACACGGTTTTCCTATGGGCAATTTTGAGCCAATCCAGGAAACAACAATCTTCAGGAATGATTCTACCATCGATACGTACCGAACGCAGGTTGATAGTTACCTTGCCGATGAGAAGGCCGTGGGCCATGTGATTGGGCCCTTCACCCAACCCGAAATGGAACGCATGTGCAGGGGCCCATTTTGGTGTTGCCCTATGACAGTGGTATACACAGCAGCAGATGCAGTGGCAGTGCCACCAAAACCGGAGAAGTTTCGTCCATGCACCAATGCGTCAAAGAAGAAAAAGGATGGAATATCCGTTAACGACCAGATTGATTCGGATGAATTTCCTACCCGTTGGGGTTCTGTGGCACAGATGGGCGAATACGTGAGTAAATTTACTTTCCGCAAACCAGTGCAGTTTTGCATGTGGACGGAGATGGATCGCAAGTAGCATACTTGCGGGCTCGAGAGTCGAGTGCACAGGAATCGTGGTCGAGCTCAGACACGGTGCATGGAATATGTCACTGATGGTCTTGTTTCTGCGCAGGCTGCGACATGCCCGATTGGGACTCAAGCTGCCACCGTAGACGTGATTGGTGCTTACCGAACAGCACCTATTTTATCGACACAACAGAAATTTCTGGTATGCCAGCACGACGGCCAGTTTTGGTGTAACACAGTCGGAGTTTTCGGAGTCGCCTCCATGAGCGGGGTGCACGGAGAAATTGCCGATGCCGTGGTAGACATATGGAAAGGGCGAGGACTGCCTTTTGCCATCAAATGGGTCGATGACAGGGCAAATTCACGGGAACCGTGCCAAGACGGATGATTCGTGATTTGGTATTCAGAAGGGCTACTCGTTTCCGGCTCGGGGAGTTGCAATTTCATCGAAATCCGTTACAGATACGACAAGGCGGCCATGCTGGCGATGATTAAAGACCTTCAAGTTCCGTGGCACTTGACAAAAGGGCAAGACTTTGATTTCATCGTGGAATACGTTGGATTTCTATTCGACCTCTTACGGCGGACGGTGTCACTTCCAGAAAGGAAACAGCTGAAATTTCGTCAGCAAGTGTCCGACTTCATCACCAGTTACGAGAGATGCCAGGCACCACTGGCGGATGTCTTGAAGATCATCGGGTCACTCTCACATTTAACCTATGTGTATGGACATGGCTGTTCTTACCTGCTGGCACTGTCAGTCTTTTCCGCCATCTACAAGAAGGACCACGCGAGTTTGTACCCACCTCGGAGGGTCATATCTGACTTGAAATGGTGGCTGGAGGTGCTTAGCAAGCCTGGCTTCTACCGTTCGTTGAAACCGTGTGGGCAGTTGGTGGACCTCGGAATCTGGGTTGATGCATCTATGGATTGGGGCATCGGGATTATCTGGGCCAACACTCAGTGGTCGGCCTGGAAATTGCTCCCTGGATGGGATACAGATCGCTGGAGGAACATAGGGTGGGCTGAAGGGGTAGCCATTGAGCTCACAGCCTACATCCTCGAATGGAAAGGCATCAGCGACTCAAATGTCCTGATACGCAGTGACAACACAGGGGTTATCAGAGCCTTCGGAAAAGGTCGCGGGAAGAATGTGGAAGTCAATTCTTCCATTCGAAGGGCACAGGTAGTGCTCGCTGCCTGGAACATTTCACTTTGCATGGAGTACGTGAATACAAAGGTCAATTTGGCCAACGCGATCTCACGGGCAGAGTTTGGTCGGGAAGAGCTTGAGTTTCACCCAGTATTCGAGATGCCAGACGAGCTGAAGGACTTCGTTGCACAATATAACGGTGTTAGGTCGTAGGACGTGTAGAATAGACATTGGATTCACCGTGTTTGTCAACAGCCTCGGAATGTTTGGTTCAGCGCCACATTTGGGCTCTTGCTTTCGTATCGTCGCACTATGTCATTAAATGACTCGTACTGAGCTCGGGAATTAGCATGTGCAGCTACTGGAAGGTGTCCTCCGACTGTGAATGCTCCCAAGACAGCTGAATCTCTGCCACGGCAGCCAGAGCAACAAAGCACGCCGACGGCTCAGATGCAGTGTTACAAGGAACATCAGGAAAAACCTCTTTTCTGAATCTGGCCAAATTGGGCCAATTATGCCAAACACTGCTAAGCGAACTAAATGATCCAAATGATCACTAAATTCTGCGAATTCGGAAGGATTTAAACGACTGTCCTCAAATCTAATCAAAAAATTGCAAGATCCAATATAATGAAGCTGAGAAACATATCTGCTATGCTTATACTCTTTCAGGAAAAGAGCAACACTGGCACCCCTGCTATGAGTTCACCAGTTGAGCTGCCAATTGGAATTTAGCACGGCTAGTAGTGCATTGACATCCTTGCAGCGTTAAATTCATCCAGTTGTGGAATAGTCACTTAAAAAAGTAGCCACGCTGAAGATGATTAAAGTAGCCACGCCAAAGATGAAGTAGCCACGCCGAAGATGATTATAACCCGACCCTGATGCTGGAAAGATGGAAAAACACCAAGTCATTCAAGGTCCGTCTGATCCGATCATCGGGGACCTACGTGGGGTGATTTGTAGCCAAACAAATAGTTGGTTGCTTTCTTCTCGCCCTCCATCTATGACTTCACCTCGTTGGAGTTCCCCTGCATAAGCCTCTACTCATGGCGCCGTGGCACCCGCCGATTACTGGCCCAATTCCCTGCAGCTCTCTACTTCATTGTACGTACTCATTGTCTCCCTAGCGCACTTTACTAACCTCGTGTTCTGGCGTTCAGCGACTTTGGCAGGCAGCTCACCAACACGTCTATCGCCTGGCCAATCACTGAGCCCTCCACCACAAACCTTCTGCTCAACATGAAGGACAACGCCGGCACGACACAGACCTCCACACCCTTCCCCGTTCTCTCCGGTTCTAAGTCCGTAAGTTCACACTCCATCCCCGCCGCACACTGATCCCCACATGGAGACTCTGCCTGCCTCAGCCCCGGTTCCAGCAGGGGCTCTGTGTCCGACTTGTCCCCGTCTAAGTCGGGCTCGAAGTTCACGTCCAAGGTCACCAGCACCCCCATGTCCACGCCCGCCGCGTCCACCCCAATCTCCACTCCCTGCGTCCTCCTCAACCACCAAGCTGTGGGTCCCGCTTAACATATTATGTGCGACGCCAACGCTAACTTTGCCTCCAGCGCGTCGTCGTCCACCCTGACAACACCAGCCCCCCGGCGTCCCCTGCGCAGTCACCCCGGCTGCCCTCTGCCATCTTGAAAGTAAGTCAAGTTATGCCTATTCTTCTCTTATCATTCAATTGCTAATTAACTATGCCAGGTGAGAGTCATTAAGTTCTACACCACCACAGCGCACTCCCGAGATGCCGAGTAAAGGTTGGCACATACATGGCACGTCGTGGAATCTCGCGCGACCACTTACTTACTTGCCTGTGCACCAATGCACAGCCAACATATGCACTGGGTGCCCCGGCGCAGTTTATAAGCAGATGGAGGTTATGAGTTACTCCTTGGACAACACGCGCACCTGGTACGTGGCCGCCTACTAGTCTCGCACGATTTACTTACCCATACTCATAGCAGCGTGGGTGTGCAAACTCTATTCACTGACGCCGCGGATACGACCACACGTGCCCTGCACCGCGCAGATTGGCAGCTGCTTGTTTTTTGACCGAATCATTTTTGCGGATGATAGTGTGTACTTGTTCTCCATGGTGGTTGGGAAGGTACCTGGGATATTAGGATATTGGTTTACTGTATTGTAGTTTCGTAGCTGTTATGTTGTATGTGGGCTTTAATGGATTTTCGTTGTCCCAATACCATCTTTTGTGAAGCAAATGAAATCTTAATGGTCTCTGAATGCATGCGAAGCAGTGCGAATTTGACCCAAATTTTGCAGAATTGGCAAATGCACGATAGGATTCTCAGAATTCGATTTGTGGACCATTTGGTCAAAAATTTGCAGAATTGAACCAAATTCTACTAATTCGGCCGAATTGGTCTAGATTCAGGAAACAGGTTTTTCCTGATGAAGATATAGAAAACCAAGGAAACCACGCACTGGTTGCGAGTACTCACCATCGGAATATCGGCCTCTTGTACTAGTCGATGAGTGATTACAAAAGTGGGAAACACCATGCACGGAACCTTACAGGTGTGAGCAGGAGAAGATCTCGCTGGCAGGCTTTCAAAAATTTATTGAAGTAATGCTATTGGGTCTGGATGAGAACATGCGATCCAACTACGGGGCAGGTTTACTCCGCTTCACCCAATTTTGTGACACATTATCCATCCATGAGGAGGCGCAGATGCTGGCTTCTGAGCACCTGCTGGCCATTTTCACAGTGGATGCCACTGGGCACACCTCAGATGGGACAGTCAACAACTGGCTGGCAGGCCTTAAAATATGGCATGAGGTTAATGGCACGAAATGGAATGGGGACTCGCCACAGATGAAGCGCGTTAAAGCAGGAGTTAAAAAACTCGTACCAGAGACATCAAAACGAGCTAAACGACCGCCCGTAACCATCGAGCACATGTACACATTATATGTGACACTGGATTTGACCAACTGCAAGGATGCAGCGGTCTGGGTGGTAGCATGTGTTGCCTTCTGGGGATGTTGCCGGCTTGGCGAACTACTGCCGACAAGTGAGGCGGCTTTTCACCCGTCGCACAATGTGACACGGGGGGAGGCGGTCCACTTCGAGGTTGATGACTTGCAGCGGGCAATTTCAACCGGGTTTCACATCCCCTGGGCAAAGGTTACAAAAGAAGAAGGAGCCAATATTTGCATCAGCGAGCCTGAACTTGCTCTATCCACACAATATGCAGTTCGGCAGCATTTACACGCAAACAAGAATGTGCTGGCATATGCATCGCTGTTTGCATACAAGAAGGCCGCAGGTGGCTACCACAACCTGACCAAGTCCGAGTACTTGGCACGGGTAAACGGCATATGGAAGAGCAGAGCAATGCTTACGGTGAACGGACATAGCGCTCGCATTGGGGGAGCAACTGAACTGTTGCTCTGGGGTATCAACCCAGATGTTGTGGCACAGCAAGGCCGATGGTCATCACACTCCTTCCTGCTTTATTGGCGGAAGATCCAATCCATCTTACCCTTGTTTATCAACAAACAATTTGGCGCCGATCGAGTCGCACAAGCACAACGAGGGATAGTTAGCTTTGTCAAGAAATACGGACTACAAAATATTAACTAGAATGTGTGGGGAGTCGAACTCGGCGGGGTTGTTCGACTTGGTCCGTTTTTGACTGGTCAAAACTGTGTTTGATGGGTTAGTCTCACTTGGTTTGACTGCCTTGTCGGAGCGTATTCTCTGCTCCAAACCGCGGGTACTTGCCGAGCAGCTAATTTGACGCGAACAGATCGCTACCTAGCTTCAACACGGCAAGCCCCCATCGGTTCCCCCCACACATTTGTTCTGCATCAGCTTGATACGTATCGGACAAGTTAACAAAGATCACTTGTCTGCTTAGGACGATTTACACCGACATTTCGCGAGGTGGTAGGAGGCGGCACCCGAGGGGTGTTTGGTCGTGTTTGGTAGGGTCTTCGAGAAGACAATCTTAGCATCTTCCACGAGCGTCATTCCGTGGGACCACCCCATTTTGGTGATTAGAGTAGAATTCGAAACGCGCGACACCGAGAAAAACGTACCACGAGAACGCTGGCCAAGAGAAACCATCAAACCCTGAGAACGAGAGACCCCAACGGATGATTTTCCAGGACAATGCCCAGCATAGCATCAGCAGAAAATATAGACTTCCACACGCACCACACTCCGCCACCGTACACCCGATCCTCCCCATCAATGCCATCATGAACACTTTCGCAAACCTCTGATGACGAACTCCCCACCTTTACCGAGCTCGAGCTTGCCACGACTACCTCGCATCCGCAAACACCACCACCGACTTTACCTGCCCAGCACGCATAGCGATGTCCGCAGAGATTGTGCCCATGTTTACAGGTGAACCCATCGACGTCGAATCCACCGCAGTAACCCCCGCCACCTTCATCAAAAAATTCCGCACTCACATGCGCGACCTGGGAACCGATAATGCCCAGAACCCGGACGTCCGCAAGATCGACGCGTTCCCCGACTACCTCGTTGAGGAATCCCCTGCCGAGAAGTGGTTCCGCGACCTCCAAGCAGGTGCCAATGCGGTAGCGACGTGGGCGGCTTTGGAGAGGGTGCTCCACATCCGCTTCCCTGGGCCGGAGAAAGCCGAATGCACGACACAGGAATGGGAGTGCGAGCTGGTGGCGATGAAGCTTATGCTCGATGAGCTCGGCACCACAGTTAAGGTCGGAGGAGCGGATGTTTTCGCACATGTCCACTTCGCGACCCGGCTGCTCGAGGTTGCGTGGCTGGCGAAGGTAGCAAGCACCACCAGCGGTATTTGGCAGTCACGCGACACGTTACCCGAGGTCATTCGAGACAAGGTGAAGTCCGTGCAGGTGTCGTGGGAGTCGTATACCGCAGAGATCAAGGCGGCGATCGCATCCACATCTGTGAGGGCGTGGAGAAGGCGAAGAAGGCACAGGAGATGGAGCGCGTCGTCAACGACCTCAGGACCCGTGTGGCGCCGTTGACACCTGTGACAAAGATGGCCGCGCAGTTGTCAGGCGCAGCGCTCGTGACGCCGCGTGCGGCAACCACGCCATTGCCTGTGCAGGCACCTGTGGGCGCCAATCCATTCGGAGGAGGAGGCGGGCAAGGAAACCTGTTCATGCCGCCAGAGATGACGGAGGAGGGGCGAACACTGTTGCGCCAGATCGTGGCCAGCCTGTCGAGGTCGATGCTGCAGGACAATGCGGCAGGGCGCACGGAATACACTAGGCGCATGTCGGCCTGGGTCGGGGTGCACGGCGGCAAGAGGGTGCTGCTTGAACGCACAGGATTCCCACTCAGCCCAGGGATGGCAAAGCCGCTCTTGGGCAAGTGCTATGTCTGCGGGAAGGTAGTCTTGCCCTTCCATCACCGCGACGACTGCCCAGGCCCGACAATCCCACCAAAGGAGCGGACCTTCCGTGGCCTCTGCGTCAAGTATCTGGGGAACATGCCCGTTGCTATCAATGCGGTCCTCAACAACATAGCTTGGATGGAGTTCATCCCGCATGCCACGGAGGAGGAGGAAGTGGATTTTGGCGTCGGGCTGTCTGAGTAGAGACCTGTCGGACGGTCCGCAACGCAGGGTCAGAAGAGTGCCCTGGTTGCCCGAACATACAGAACGTGGATGTTTTTTTTAGCGAAAAATGCGAAGTTACTGACCTGTATGCGGTGGGAACTGGGAGCGGGGAGAAGTGCAAGCCGTTCGAGCACTGGATTGTCATCCAAGGCCCGAACGGGGAGAATGTGCGGGTGAAGGCGCTGTGGGACGGGGGCGCATTGGTGGGTGCAATGGACACAGTGGTGTGGATGAAGAACAAGCACAGGATGGGGAGCGCGCAAGGTGCTGTGCATAGCAAACAGCGCGCTAGTGAAGTCCAAAGGGTCGTGGGTCGGGGCAATTACCATTGAGGGGGTAATGTGTCAAGGTACGTTCGAAATTTTTGACAGCGGCGGCGGGTGGGAATTCCTGTTTGGGAAGCCGCTTTAAGTTGCGTTCGGGGCGGTCCATGACTACAAACGCAATGTTGTGGACATCGCTGTCGGAGACGCGAAGGCGTCGCTCACGAACCAGCATGGAGTGCCGTGCTGGAACAGACCCAAGCCGGCTACAGTGGCCGGCGTGCCTGATGCCTTCAAGGGGGTCCTCTCGTTCGTGAAGGCCCCCGTGAGGCAAGTACCTTTAAAAAGATCGGCGAAGCGGAGAATATCTGACATGGAACGAGTTTCAGACAGCGTTGAGACGGAAGTCGCGGGAGAAAGGGTGGTAAAGGAGGCGGATCTGAGAGGGGAGATGGAGGTGCAGCTGGACGAGTCGCATGCGCGCACAACCTCACCGGGGGCTTGCGCAACCCCCGTGAGGGAAGTACCGAATGTCGTCTTTGAAGAGCAATTCCTGGGTACTGATGAAGTCGTCTCGGAAGGAATTGCGCAAAGCACGCGGTGGGCAGAAGCGCTGGGGGAGGAGAAGACAGACGACAGGGACGGGACACCGTCCACGCGCGCAAACTCAATGGGGGACAGCGCAACCCCCGTTAGGGGAGTACTCAGCGACTCCTCTGTCTTTTTAGGGAACATCGCAGCTGACCACGATTCCAGCGGCCGATGATGCAGCCGCAGGCGGAATATGTACACGAACAGGTCGAGGTCATGGAGAAGGCGGGCATAATATGCCCCATCCATCCTCGAGATGTCAAGTGCATCTCACCAATAAAACTCGCGCAGAAGGAGCACGATGGAGGGGGGCTGACGCTGGACGAGCTGAAGCACATATTGAACGATGAGTGCATAGCCATGGGTTTGCCGCCTGTATACGACTTGCCGCTGCGCGAAGCGCTGCACAAGGAGCCTGAGGCACCCGCAGCTCGGAAGTGGCGGATCTGCCAAAACTTCCATGAGCTCAACGAGTTACTGAAAGTCGTCCCAGTTCTGCAGGGCGATATCCACAGCAAGCAGAGAAGGCTGTCGGGACACCGGTACATTTTGGTCTTTGACTTCGCCTCCAGATTCTTTGCAATACTGATCGATGAGGCAGTTCAGCCGTACATCATTATGTTCGTGCTGGGGAAAGGGTATTACACATACATGCGTATGCCGTTCGGACTAACGGACGCGCCCACGGAATATGGGTACATGCAGAAGTTACACGACCTGCTCGTCAAAGCGGTCCTGGAGCTGTTCGTGGATGACGGAGGGTCAGGGGCGGACAGTTTTGGGGAGATGATGGGGAAGCTCACGGTAATATTTGATGTTTCCGCACTGAGAGCATGTCACTCTCGGGCCCGAAGAGGAAGCTCTTCATGACCGAGACGGTGTTCGCGGGAGCCACGGTGGGGCCAAGAGGAGTTGCGCCGGATGCGGCGAAGCTCACGGCGATTGTGCAGTGGAAGCAACCTCAGGACGCACTTAACTTGCACGCGTTCTTGGGGCTGACGTCGTATTTCCGCGATCTGATCAAGAATTACGCTAAGGTCGAGAAGGTGTTGCGCGACCTGGTCGGGATGGCGGACGTACCTGCAGGTGCAAAGAAGCAGATCTTCCATACAGCGATGAAGAATTTCAAGCTGCCGCCGGTGTGGACGGAGGAGCACTGGCATTGCTTCATTAACCTCAAATGCATCATGATTTCTGACCCAGTTTTGCAGGTGCGCCGATTCGAGACAGTGAATGAGTTCCTGTTCGTTGTCACGACAGATGGGAGCAAGGACGCTTTCGCAGGCGTCTTGTCACAGAAAATGCGATCTGTTTTGCCTGGGGGCAAGGCTGTCATACGGCGTCACCCAATCGCGTTCGCATCGAAACACACCTTGCCGGCGGAGGAGCGCTACCAGCCGCACTTGCTGGAGTTCGCGGCGCTGAAATTCTCCCTCGACAAGTTCGCTGACATAATCTGGGGGCGGCCGGTCAAGCTAGAGCGTTGAGTAGAGCAGATGAAGGGCGGCCGAAGGAGGCAGGGGATGGGAGCGAGTGGACGGTCTTGCCGGACTGGGAGTCGCGGGCGGGGATCGTCAACGACATGTATGTCATAGAGGAGGTAGGCGAGGTATACCTCGTGTTGGCAGTGCCAAAGGGCATGGCGGCCTTGCGCGAGCGATTCAAGGAGGAGCCGATCTACCTGGAGGTCATCGACGCCACCCTCGAGCTCGAGCTCGGGTCGAGCAGGCAGCTGCGGAAGCGTGTGTGGCACCGCGCAACGCAATACTTCATCGAGGATGGGAAGTTGTGGCGCTTGGGGGGTGGGGTGGCGGCGAGGACATGGGTGAGGAGGGAGTGTATTTTCCACGCGGAGGCACAGGGGTGGGCAGCGGAGCTGCACGCGAACGGGGGCCATTTCCACAGGGACGCCGTGAAGCTGACACTAATGGATCGCTATCACAGTCCACGGCTGGACGAGTCAATCGTCAACACGATCGCCAACTGCACGAAGTGCAAGGGGTTTGGACCAGCAAACCTGCACTCACTAATGGATCCCATGTTGCGGCGACATCCGTTCGAGCTCGTCGCGGGAGACTACCTCTCCTTGCCGGTGGGGAACAGAGGCTTCGAAAATGTAGGCTTGTACATGGACACGTTCACTCAGTACGTCTGGGGCTACATGTACACAGATGCCGGATCGGTGGAGCTAACGGAAGGGGCGCTCGATGACATCTGCGGCCGATATCTGCCGATGGAGACGTTCCAGTCGGACCAAGGGCAGCACTTCAAAAATAAGTGCGTTCAGCATTTTTGCGACACATGCAGTATCAAATTCAATCTCGTGTCGGCGTACTCACCATGGATTAACGGGCTCATTGAGGGCGCAAACCGGATCTTGATCTACATCCTAGCGTGCCTGTGTGCACCGAACGTGGGGGAGGACGAGTGGAGGTCGACGTCGAAGGACACCTTACCCGAAAACTGGCCAGACCACTTTGATGCGGCGGTTCGCATCATGAACGCAAGGCTACTGCCTTCGGTAAAGTTCTCCCCCAAGGAGTTGATTTTTGGAAAGGTGGTTAACACGCCGATGATGCCGGTTGCATTGGCAACGACAGCGCTGACAGCGGAGGATGCAGCAATCCATATGGCCTACGTCGAGCAGCAGCGACTCGACGGATACGCCAATCGCATCACGTATGCGATGGGACGCAAAGTGGCCTTCGACCGCAAAGTTTTGGCGTCGTGGGCCGGCATTGTCACCTTCGAGCAGGGCCACTTGGTGCAGGTCTTTCGGAGCGATTTGGTGCACACCATGAGCAATGACAGGAAGCTTACCGTCTGGTGGTCCGAGCCGCATCACGTCAAAATGCGCATCCTCAATTCATACGAGCTGGAAACCATCAATGGTATTTCTATGGACAGTACATTCAGCTCGAGGAGGCTACGGCTCTACGTCGTGAGAGAGGGGACGCCGCTTGCGATTGCACAGGCGGCCTTCATGGAGCGGGTGCGCGAAGAGGCGGGGGAAGCGGAGGCAGAGGCGTGGCAGCGTTGCGGGCGGCAGAAGTTGCGGAGGTGGAAAGGTGGTGCGTAGAAGAGATAGGGCGAGGATTGGATGGGTCCGAGCAGCAGGGGCAGTAGAGGAGCGAGGCGCCGTGGACGGCGCCATGTCGCGGTGGGCACATGTGGTAGGAGGCGGCACCCGAGGGGTGTTTGGCAGGGTCTTCAAGAAGACAATCTTAGCATCTTCCACGAGCCTCATTCCATGGGACCACCCCAGCAACAAGAGGTGCGAGATCTCTGGATCTTGGATGCCATCAAAGCCACGCGAGCTGTCTGATGTGGCGGTGGCGCATCTTCGGCCAACTGCAGCAGCCCTCAGCAGACTGTGGCATCAATATTTCCTACCAATGAGCCGTACAGACATAGTTATCTATGACAGAGGCTCTTGCAGATGGTGGTCCATATTGTACTCGCAGATGGTGGATTATTTACACCTGCTCAGTTATCAGCCCAGGCTCAACTAATAAAAACAGATTGACACACACTGAGTGTTGGTCGGCACTTGGTGCTTTTCTGATGTGATAGCATGGGCGAGGGTCCCCAATCGTATCCATGATTGACGTAGGTCAAACATTTCGGACATTGAACCTCCCTCGTCCCTTGCTGAGCATCTCCCCTCTCAAAAACCTGTTAATCCCCGTTGTTGCGCAACACACATGATGGTTCCCAAGAAAGTGTATCCACATTTTGTGCAGTATTTACCGGTGGATGTACAGTATGTACAGAGTTAACACGCCATACAGATTGCAGAGTTTGCTGCATAAAAACGCGAGACAAAGGGAGTTATGCGACGCATACTGCGGATGTGTCCAGGCAGTAGTGAAGAAGCAAAGCAAAGCGAGAGGTAGTGCCGTTGATCGCCGTTATTTGCCTTAACCAAACACTTTCCTTTTTTGGGGGGGTGGGTGGTCGTGGGAACACTTTCTAGGATCCAGAGATCGCGCACCCCTTGAATAGCAAGAGGTTAGACTCACTACCAGTCTGTTTGAGGCAAGCGACTTTGATCACGGGGTTAAGGGATCAAAGCTTCCTAAAACGACTAGAACATTTGGTCATCATTTTCGGTGGACCCAAATGTGAGTTGGGACTTGAGATTTGAGAGCTCGGAACCCTCAAAAAAAAGTGTAAAAGTCATGTAGACAAAGTTGTGTATTTTTGAAATCTAAGCCGAACGAGGCCAACTTTATTTTCTGGGTCATGCGCAGACGACGTCAAACACCTTCCCCCAAAGCTGAAAAACATGTTGGGCTCATTCATCTTAGAATTCAAAAATATTCATGTTTCACTAGAAGACTTTTTACACTTTTTTTGGAGGTAAACGACGAAAAAATTCTAAGTGTCGCCACTGATTTGGCGGGTCCTTGCCAACTGTGAAAGCATAGCCACGTGATGGCGAGCGGTTGGTCACGAGCCTCGCATTGCCAAGAGGTGCTCGATCTCTGGATCACGTACTTGGATCTTGCCACCACTCGGTAATCTCCGCAGTCAACTCGGATCAGCAATGGCTTCTCGGCAACATATCGGCAATGCTTGGGCAATGTGCTAACCGCATTCTGAGCGACTCCAACTTCAAGGTTGCCTTCAAGCATAGCCAGTCCTTCAATATAATTTGGATTTCTACAATGAATCGGCATTTAACCCTCTGTGCTCTAATTTATGCTGTAAAAAACATCGGCATCGCTGACCGAGTTTGATGTGCTAGAAGCATCTACTCCTTGTCGAGCCTCTGTCCGAAGCACTCATGAGCGACATGGTGTACCAGCCGGTGAGTTGGGCGGGGGCCCTTTTTCCCCCTTGTGTCATTGAAAGCCAATGAGTGAAGTGCCTACATAGCCGTGACTGATGTATTTGGAACATCTGGGACACAAGACCTCTCTGTTTCTCCGATTAGCATCTCCTCTCTCTAGTAGTGGTGGTTCGTTCTCGTTGTTGGTGACAATAGGGACAGTCAGAGTAGTGATTCTGGACATGATTCTGAGGTGATTCTGAGAGTGATTCTGATGTGATTCTGGAAATTGATTTCCCTCAGAATCGTGGGAGAATCACCTAGAATCGGCCTCAGCTTTGACCGTCCCATTTTTCAAGTTGATTCTGAGGATGATTCTGCCTGGAATTCAATTTTTCTGCAACAAGTAAAGTGTCGAGCAATAGATAGATAACATCCAATCAATACATCAGTAAAACTACAGGTTCGTCTTTGGAATCTTTCGTCTTTGGGAGCCGTCTTTCGTCTTTGGGAGCTGTCTTGGTCTTGGGAATGCATCTTAGGTCTTTGGCGAATCATCTTTGGACATCTTTGTCTTGGGTGAATCGTCGTTCAAGTCTTTGCAGAAAATGTTGGTCTTGGAGAGAAATAATTTTTATGTACTCAACTTTGATGAGTGAATATAAAACACCTTTCTTTTCTGCAGTCCCAGGTACTCTGGATATATCAAAGGTTGTGTGTTCTTCAAGTTACAAACAGATATAATAATATTGACTTTCTATTGTGGCGACCCAGGGAAACCACAAGACAATGTAGAAGTTTCAATGTCTTCAAAGTGTTTTTCATGTTCTGGTCAGCGGTGGTGGATTGACATTTGCTCAAGTCAAGAGAGGTCGAGAATGGAGGGAGAGGTTCGCAAAATCTTACCAAAGTCATTCAGACTCCGCTCGATCATGATCCGACGTCGGAGATGACGTGCCTGGCAACGCCCATCAACTGGTTCGTTGCCTCTTGCTCTCTCCCCCCATCCTCCCCGCACTGCTGCCTGCTTCCCCTCATTTCTACCATGGCCTTTGGACCACAATCAAACTCAAAATCTCAAGTGTCCTCAAGATTCCTCAAGAGCCTCTTCCCTGTAAATCATATGCATGCAAATGACATACCCAAAACGCTCTGTCCCATCCTCTCGCGCTCGTTCACTGCATCTCCTGCCTGTGGCTTTCCTTCTGGCTCAAGTGTGGTGATCCAGCTCTTCTCTCGTGCTCTCAATACATCGTCGCACCATAAGATATGTCACATGCAGCCACTGTATCCTTCCTGCCAGGTTCGAGAACTGGTACATTTCGGTACGTTTCCTATTCCCATTATTCCCTGCTCATTTATTTTCTTTCTCGTAGATCCTTCAGGCACGAATAAATATCGAGGCGAAAGCGCAGGTGCGATCCTTATAATGGCATTACAGTGGGAGCTGTGGGGCGACGGCGAAAGGTATGTGTCAGCTATTATGTTACTCGTTTGAGGTTTCTCATTTTTGTGTTCGCATATGCGGCCCGCCAATCTATTATCCACTCCATTCCCTCGAATATTTGCGCTCTGAGACCGGGCCTGAGGGTGCTCTTCTTCTGTAAAAGGGGTGTGTGTGCGCACATCCTATTCTAGTGCCACTAACTGATCTTAATGTAGGCTGAGCGTAATCTGACCTTCTGGCGAACGGGTGTCCCACCGGCGCCGGCAAATTTCACTGCGGTCATACGTAGTGGTTTCTGATTAGTGTATTGTGTGTTGTACGGGTGCCAAGATGAATTCAATGAAAATGTTCCTGCTCTTTTGTTGTGATTCAAATCATCTTTGGGATCTTTGAGCAACGTCTTGGGAAAGACAACGCACGTCTTTGACATCTTTCCCAAGACAGATGTCCTATCAAAGACTTTTTAACCTGCCTAGCCAAAGACGTGCATCTTTGGAAAAAACACGTCTTTGGCATCTTTGGCATCCTGGCCAAGACGCCAAAGACGTCAAAGACGAACCTGTTGTTTTACTGATGTATTATTGTGGCTATACACTCGACATCGATGCCTCCCGCTGGCCGAGGTCCTGAGCACGCCCGGGCGCTCCTGAAGTGGTATCTCCGCAATCACAAAGGACGACAACGGCGTGCTATGCTACGCCGCCGTGCCGCCGTGCAAATCCAGAACCGCATACATCGAGTTTTGACATTGACCTGGATTTACGGTCTGCCACGTCGAGCGACTCAGATACATCGAGCAGCTCATCCAGCGCCAGCAGCGACTCACAGTGGAGCGATATTCTGGGCCCAAACTGGCGCTTTCCAAGTGAGATGCTCATCGACACCGATCTTTCTATCACAGGACTGGACACCTCGTCGACTTCTAGCCCTTCTTCATATGATATTCCTGACCTTTTTTCTGTCAGCTCTGACTCAGCCTTCTCAGACTCGGACTCGGACTGGAATTGGTCTTCTGGGGCTGACGGTGATGATGAGCAAAGTGGAGACTCGGATGAAGACTCAGAGGATGAGCGCCCCCCGATCCTTCGCCGCTGGATTATACAGGAGATTGACAAGATGTACGAGCATTGTTATGAACAGCCTCGCGATACCCTTCCCCGTGGTCCATCCTATCTCCACCATGTCCTCACAGCGTTGAAGGCCGGGTGCCCAGATCACTTCCGGCAGAATCTTCGAGTCAGTCCATTCACATTCGACGCTCTCGTGGCTGCTCTCGAGGACGACCCCATCTTCTTCAACAATTCCAATCAACCTCAGCTTCCGGTGGAACATCAAGTTGCTGTTGCGCTTTACAGATTCGGTCACGATGGAAATGCTACAAGCATTCAGGCGGTTGCCAATTGGGCGGGGCTCGGGAAGGGCACTGTGCACCTCATCACACGCCATGTCATGATAGCGGTACTTCGGCCAGACTTTATGCAACAAGCTGTTCGCATGCCTACTGGTGCGGAGAAGGAGCGAGCAAAGCAGTGGGTCCAGAACCACTCGTGCAAGGCCTGGAGAAATGGGTGGTGTTTTGTTGACGGTACTTTAGTGCCTCTCGATGAACGTCCAACCTGGTACGGGGAGAGTTCTTTCGACAGGAAGTGTAACTACTCTTTGAATATCCAGGTATGTACTTGAAATGTCAGAGAGAGCACATCGAGCTGATCGCTCCAACAGATTGTAAACCTCCCGAATCTGAAAATTATTGATTTCAGCTATGGACGGACTGGGAGCACACACGACTCCTTGGCCTTCAAAGATACACGGGTGTTCCAAGAGCATGCCGACATCTTCGCAGGCGGCGAGTGGATTTGGGCAGACTCTGCTTACACAGTGAGTCTTTCACCTAAACGTCTCAACCATCTCATAGCGGGGAACAGATCGAAGACTGGGTGACAGCTCCATACAAGAAACCTGAAAGCCTCGAGCCAGACAATGAAACATTCAATAATCATGTCTCTATTCTTCGCATTCGCTCGGAGCATGCGATCGGATTCCTGAAGGGCCGATTTCACTCCCTCAAGCATCTCCGAGTCAATATCAAGGACGAAGCGGCCCACAAAATCGCAACATACTGGGTTTCAGCATGTGTGGGCATCCATTCTTTTGCGATGGATTGTGAAGAGGCGCAGCGAGCCGACGATGCTGACTCGGATGAACCGGATCCATTCATCGCAGAGGGTCTCTCATCCACTGACAATGATTCGGATCGTGCAGTCGCAGCTCTGCCTGTGCGTGGTCGAGATAACGAGGCGAAACACTTCCGGGAAGTAATGAAAGGAAAGTTGTTCCGGGCGAAGGAAAAGAAGAGGCAGCGGCAAGCTGAGAAGCGCGCAAGGGACCGGGGCCTTGGTATCTATTAGTAAGGTATCCTCACATTATTATACAAAGTCAATGAGTTGAATGATGAGTGGTGTTCATGTCATCCTTGAGTGTTCACATACTTTTTGTAAAGTGGTTTATCTTGTCATTAATGTCCTGAAATATTATTATGGCTCCATAGAATAACTCCACAGGACTTACTGTCAATAACAGACTGACTTATAAACCCGAATACTTTCTCAGAGCCCATGCATAAATCGACGGTGTCTACTTCCACCAAGCACAGCCACTCGTGGAAGCAGACACCGTTGATTAGCATTGATATATGTAGGGTCATCTGGGGCCAGGAAGAACTCGGAAACTTCATTATTAATCAATTCCAGTGCCTCTATGAAGCCCGAATGAGAGGAGAAAGCTTGTAACCTGCACAGGAGAAGAGACCGTACAGAGAATTCAGAGCATGATGTCACCAGCCACCGGCTGGTCCCCGAAGATTGAGAAGGACAGAAAACTTGATATTGGCTGCAAGTAGGTATACAGAACAGACTAAAGGAGGGAATCATCATAGATGTCTCTGTACGTAGATTGTCCAAAGGAAAACTCGCTGTCTGTGGACATCATAGGGAGGGTAGGCAAATCACTATATTGTGGGAAGGGACTGCCATGGTGAGACGAGCCACTGCCGCTCGCAAAGAACTGGGAGCTTGGACCCGCATACGACTGACGCACCTGCACCATCCGGAACTCATGCTCCTGCTGCATCTTCAGTCGCGCCAGATCCATCTTTGCCGCCTTGTCTGCCTTCTTTGCCTCTGCCCGAGCAGCGCGTGCATTGGATTCCATCTGTATCTGTGCTAGCGCGACATCCTTCTTTGCGTTGGTCTTCGCCTGCTTTGAGCGCAACAGCTGCTGAGCTGTTTCCTCCTCCGCCTGTACTGCTGCGGCAAACCGGTCCTTCGCGGTCGTAGTAGTCTTTTTGGTCGGGACTGCCGGCGTAGCCACGGGGACAGAAACGGGTGGCTGGGGCTTCGTCTTCTTCCTTGCAGGGTTGGCATCGCTTTCTCTGGACTTGGGATCATCCGCATGCTTGCGTTTGACAGATCTGGTGAGGGTAGGAAGGCTGAGGATATCATCGTCACTATCCGAGCTGAGGACATCGATGGCTGGCTCGGACAGGTGGTCTGGGCAGTCGGTGTCATCCGGAATACTGGATTGGTCGTCGCCATCGTGAGAAGCGATGAGGATGGAGGTATCAATCTGCGTGTCGTTATTGCCGAGGCCCACGGGCTGGAGGTTGGGGCGTGCCGCAATGAGGATCCGCATGTGGAAGAACCATGGCGAGTCGACCTTGATCAGATCTGTATTCCACTTCAGCTCACTTGTCGGACCCATAAGCACCAAACTCACCCCACTTGGTCGTCAGAGCAGTGCCAGGCAGAATCTCGTCTTCAGCCCCAATGCCGGCACCAGTCTCGCCCATCTCGGTTATATGCTCGTGGGCCTTGGTGACCAGACTAACGAAAGAATCAGGCTGTGCGTGTATATATGCCACACACAGATCCACGACTAAAAGAGTGCACTCACGCTTTAAGCCTGTTCTTGATCTTGTTGGACCACGCCCGCCGCTGCTTGGGCTTGATGGTGTTCATGAACGCGTCCATATACTTGGGGTGCTCCTCAAAACAGATCTGGGCGAGCTTGTAGTAGAAATGGCTTTTGGGCTTCCCGCCGGACAGTTTGATAGCACCGACACCTGGGAAAAGGCCCGCCGATGTCTCTTCGTCCTCCTCGATGGCGGTAATTAATGTCCAAGTCAGGGCGAGGTCTGTGGTCCAGCTTGGCGCGCGGACAGTAAGCACCACAAAACTGGCAGAGTGGGCAGTTAGTTACGCACTCAATTGAAATGCGGTTGATCTCCTCCTCCTGTGGGTCAGGACCGTCTTCGTCAACGAGCTCATCTTGCTTCGCCTCAGACACTTTTTTTTTGGGCCGGCCACGAGTCTTCTTGACTGGTTTTTCCGCTACCCGTTCACCTTCTTTGGCTTCCGCAGCTGCAAGTGCAGCAGTATTCTTGGCTTTTTCGGAGGTAGCGGCACCCCTTTTCGTCTTCGCCATGGTATGAGAGGAAACAGCGAGGGAAGGAAGGACTCGGAAGTGAAAATGATATTATTATGTCTCGGATTTGTCAGCACTAAGGTAGTCACAAATGAAATCGTAGTGTTGTTGAAGTTGTGATCGACAAGAATCAGAATCACCTCAGAATCATCG
The DNA here is from genome assembly GCA_029204085.1 of Mycena sp. CBHHK59/15. Taxonomy (NCBI): domain Eukaryota; kingdom Fungi; phylum Basidiomycota; class Agaricomycetes; order Agaricales; family Mycenaceae; genus Mycena; species Mycena sp. CBHHK59/15. The sequence goes on from JARGXW010000126.1 coordinate 107,857, forward strand.
TTGAATCTCCTCGAGAGGAGATTCTGCATTTCGGAGGTGATTCTGGTTTTCGGTGATTCTCCCACGCTCAATCAAATCGAGAATCACCTTCAGAATCGACATCAGAATCACGTCAAAAATCACTCCTCTGACCGTCCCTAATAGATTGATAAACAGAAGAAGGGCCATGCGAAGAATTTACATCATGTAACAGAGAAGAGCTTTGTGCATTATTTACAGCCGCAAATCCCTTCACTGATTTCAGGGTTTAACGCATCCAGAACGCGCCACAAGGGGCTCGGACCAGTATGTGTATCGCGCACAGGCTGCAGGCATGTTAATCGGCGCGAAGCACGCGGGTAGGTGGTCCCGCGCTTAGGTTACTATGAAGGTCCGTATTGGACAAAAGGGTTTTGGTGTGTGTGGTCGTGTTGATTTGCACAAGATCTTTCAAGATCTTTCAATATCTTTAAAGATCTTTAAATTAGTTTCAATTTGTTTGAGATCTTTCAAGATCTTTAAATATGTTGCAAGATGTGCTTTTGAAATTCTCCAAATTGCATCGCATCTTTGAAGATCTCTCAAGATCTTTTGCTACCACAACCTCTTGCAAGATATTTAGATATCTTTCAATATCTCTCAATAACATACAGAAAAATAGGAGCCCTTTTTCTTGAGGAAGATCTTGAGAGATATTTCAAGATATCCAGCACAAATTCTGCATAAAAATGCACATGATTTGGTGGACTCTGCATCACCTGTTATGCGTCACAGCGAGCGCTACAGGGCACATCACAAGCATGGTGATATCCCCAAATGGTAGTCTGGAACAGTCCGAAGCACCGCCACTGATCCACCATAGCCCAGCATTATCCCTGTTCCTTCCATGACATCCTTGGACTTCGCTTTGGTTTGCAACTTTTTTTTCTCTCATCCACTGATGCCAGAATCCTGAATGAGCAGTGGTGCTCAGTGAAGGCATGGGGACAGAACATGCCACCAATCAAGTTACCGGGAGCAGGTGAGCCGCAAGTCTATGTAGGCTACAACACAGAAATGGTGCAATGTTAGTGGCATCAACAGAGCAGCCCACATGAGTTGTGGTAAGTTTGAAGGTGGAGGACAAGCTGAAGTGAAAGAAAACAGAGCAAGCCCAGGTGTGACTTGGAGGCAGCATCAAAAAATAATGGTAAGTACTAGACTCTGCAGCCTCTGCTAGTGCTACTCGCCTAGGCCATGAGCTAATCACACAGTAATCTGCAATGCAGTGGCACTGTTTGGAAAAATTGCATGTGTCTCAGCAGGGCGCACCTTGAAAAGAGCAAGTCATTGTAACAGTTCTTGCATGCTTAGGACTGATGGTCCAATGGATAGTAACTGTGGAGCCTTTCCCAAAATCATCCTAAGGGTTGACTTCTGTATTTGTTGAAGTCTCGGCATATAAATGCTGTGTATATATATTAATGACAGCCTTAGTCCCACATGAAACATCCTGATTCAGATGTGGCAGGGGATGTCTAGGTGCAGGTGGTCAGATGAAAAGGTGGTCTCTGTCTCTTCTGCTAGATGTGTGTCAGGGCTCATGCTTGCAGACTATCTCTCAAGACTGGTGCCTTTAAATTCCATAGGGACCACAAGTTTCTATTCAAAGTGACTCCAAATTCTAGTTAAGCCATCTCGAATCAAAATTCTGTAAGCCCTGTCCTTAGAGTTGTTGTTCTGAATGTTCAAACCGAGTTGCAACTTGTGCAATTTATTGTATGCAGGCTTACAGGTCAAATTCAACTTTAGTTTACAATTTACATGGTAGCTTAGACTATGGTAAGCTATTCACTGTCAGATAGGTAGATGATTCACTGACTGTTTTCCAGCTATAAATGAAGCCCGAGCATCAAACTTGAACTCCTCTGTATGAGCACCTCAGACTCTCCACATGTGCTATCTAACAGCTAGTACTACTGGTGACACTGACTGGTAAGTTTTCATTCAAAATGTTGTGACCCCTCGATATTTGATGCTCAATAGCTCTCATTGAATTTATTCCAATCATTCTGTGTGTTATAACAGCCTCTAACAAATCCCTGACTTGTAAGGTATATAGCTATTACTTTCCGATATTTTGTGACTTTGATGAGAAGCCTTGCATTTAGTTGTCTCAAGGCATTATGAAGCAAACATTTGAAGGTTCTTAAATGCCCTCTAATATTCCAGGATCAATGAGACCTGCTGAATTGGGAAGCACAGCACACCATTTCATCCATGGCATATCACACTATAAAGCAGCACATGGATGGCTTTTGGCAGCATTGTGCCATACTTCAACTGTGATGTGCCGTGCTTGAAACAAAGAATGGCACATGTCCCAATTTTCGAGGCCAGATGACTGGCAGTGTAAATATGTCGTATCTGGGCAAATGCGTATTGAACATTAACTAACTATTACTGTCAAAGTTCCACATTTTTGGGTGAGGCTACAGGTGATTGGCTGTAAAACAGTCAGACTGAGCACTAAGAACTTTGAATGATCAGAAACTGACCATGATGTCCTTGATTTTTGGGTTTGGCAATCTCTAAGGTCATGGCATAAAGTGCACACTGGGATTGAGTGTGATGCTGCTTACTGCTTGTAAGCGAAACCGGTATCACGCGGGATACGGATGTGAGCACGTGCAGTTGTAGCACGTGTTAGAGTAGTGTAGCGAGTTGGTGTTACCTATTGGCAACACAAATAAGAACAGATTCGAGAATATTGGTATCGTAATCCTTATATAATTGGTCCAACACAGGGAACTTTCACCAAAAGAAGCCTTCGGACAAGAGCAAATCTTTGTACGATGTGAACTTAGGAATATCACTAAGTTCTTATGATCGCTAATCTAACTATTGACGCAAGCTCAAGCGTTACAGCAATGTGAGACAGTAAAAGTGGAGTTATAGTAATCTAATCAGTGAGCGTGGGGCTTCACTAAGGGATCACACAGGGGGTTGAAGGTTCAACAGGTAAGTGTATTGCAGTAGATGGTAAGATGCCTCACAAGAGGGAGGCAATCCTCTTATAAACTACATAAGTGAGTCAGATAATCATGACTCACAATGCTATGTTGAGGCAATGTCGAGGCATTGCTTTGGGAGTCATTGATCATGACTCGGAACCATTTGATCAATAGAGTAAACAAAGGCAAACAAATGTGTCACGTCCAAGAATGAACTAAATTCTTGGAAGACTGTGACAATATAAGTACATGGAGGCTTCTTATACATAGTAATTCAATTAAATAGCCAGCAAAAAATAGATACAACAGTATATCTGTCACACTGCTGAGTGTTCATGACCAGCAGATTATGCCAGCTGTTCCCAGTAGCCTCGATCTTAACCTGCTCCAATATATTGAACAGAGTTTCAGAAAAAACTGTATTACCACGGTTAAGATATGATCGTGTGATTGGAAAAGCTAACACAAGGTCAGTGAAGTAAATGTTCAATAGGTCTGGGAACGTCCCTCATTGGAGAGCCTTATAAAAGATCACAAGTTCCCACTCATTCATATCCCGAGGAGGTTGGGAGACACCGTGAATGATCCAGTCATTGTTCAGAATCATTGAGCATGGTTCCAGATGGATGTATTCTGCACCATAGATCCAGAAGACACATCACATCTGTCCAGAATATGGGAGGAAGCGCACTGCTCATGGAATTATTTTGTTTATCAGCTCGTGGTTGGCGCTTGAATCCTGCAACATGCCAATGTGGTTTGGGCAGCTGGTTTGGGCAGCAGAGTGCATCAGGTAGGAGAGGACACAGCACAGCCTTCTGCAATGGCATGCCCAACCTTCTGGATTAGGAAGTGTCATGTTTGATCTGAAGTGTGGCCTTGGGGTAGACCAAGTGTGGCACTCTGTGCTGGTGTGCCACACTTCAGCATGTGCTGTGCTTCCCAATTCAGTGTGTGCCAGGTCATGTATATCCTCACTCATTACCCATGCATTGGGCTCAAAGTTATTGACTGATATTCACAATTTCTAGTCCTGGTTCATCAACTGATTCGTTTCTCTCTCCAGAGCTCTGGAACCACGTTTGAGTGGTCCATGTCGATCCTAGTGGGAGCATCAGTTTTCACTCTCAAACCCACTCATAACTGGACCTAGTAAGATTTTGTTCAGCTGTTATTCTGCCTTTCATGAACTACTCTTATAAGCTTCAGTAGATCCTATTACTATCCCTGACTGCCATCCTGGCCAGACTAGGAACCTGGCCACTTGTCAATTATAAGCCTAGACACTTAGCAATATGCCAATTTTTTGCTAGGGGGGTGGAATACAACCTACGTCGCCTGTCCATACCAATTTTCAGGTGAAAGTGATCAGTTGATCATAAGCAGTGGTGCAGTTGATGTCGGTCCGAAGGGTGGGAACATCAATTTCTTAACCCCAAGCAGCCATTTTGCTCCTTTCTCCACCAATTCTCAGTCAATCTACAACTTTGGGGGCTCGTTCTTCTTCCCTGATCTCGGGATTCCCTCCAGTCATGAAAGGTCTCTATATCTTGACTTCTTCAGTGACAAACTCCAGCAAATAATTACAATGCAAACTTGAAGACCATGACCCGACGACCCTTATATCAAATGAGGGTTTGATGCTGTGAGTCCAGCACTTGGCATGGTCCACCTTGATAGGTAAGGCTTCAATTTTGAACACAGCCTATAATTATATTCTGCTCATACCTCTCTCAAGGCGAGGAGTACAGAAAATCACCCTGTTTTCTGTGGTCCGGAAATCTAAATATTGGGTTCTCTACGGAATGACCCAGGAGGGAAACTGGTGGTCTAGGTATGTTCATAGACTTCTCATGAACCTACCTGAAACTTATTTTAGCCAACTTTGTCCTCTCACTGGCCTGGGAGCCTCATTTCAGTGCTGGGAGGGATCCTGTTGTGAGGCTGCACTATGTTTGCCCACCGTTGCAAATGTACACAAGACACCAACCCACATGGTCTCGTTTCGCAACGTCCTACACATAAGACCACACTCCGCGACTGTCTCCAACAAGTCCGACCAGCAACTACACCGTCCGCTGGCTCCTGGATCACCCCGCCACGCTCTGCGACAGTCTACAACCTGGTCTGACCAAGAATTGCACTATCCGCTGGCACAGGGATCACTCCGCCATGTTCAGTGACCATCCACAACCAATTCCGACTGACAATTACACGGTCCGTGTGCTCGCAGAGTCACTCCACTTACAAGAAACACACCACAAACATTTCCGACATGTCGGATGAAGATATATGCAGTCCGCTGGCTCACAGAGCCATTCCACATACTAGGAAATCAGTCCGCGAGCTCATACAATGATTCCGCACAACTAGGGGGGAGAGCGGGAAGAAGGGGGCCTGTTCCCAATCATCAGAAAGATGAATGGAGTTGTCGGAATAAGGAAAAATCACATGGACTTTAGAAACAGTATAAATACCACCCACTGTATCTGGAGAAAGCATCTCTGAACTCCCCCGCTTTCTGCTACTGTCCTATACTAGAGCAGAATAGTAGGAACCTGCCAATCTATAGAGTTCACTGGTCACCAGGGGCTCTCTTCTTTACTCATCCTCTATTCTGAACAAGAATAATCCCTGGAAGTGTTGTCCTCTAGGCCCTTCACAAACTCTTCAGTCCTCTCCAGGTCCTGAGAGGCACAACCCACCAACAGATTTATACTGTAAAGCTCCAACAGAGCTCCAGTATGGTGCCAGTCCTTGGTACAGATCCATTCTGACCCCAAAATGACTGTGCGGAAACAAATCAATTACCCAGATCCATTCTCCGCTTCAGAGCCTGTCAACAATATTAGCATTTCGAAGCGTGCGGACTCTCTGAGGAGCCATCCACATCCTTCACATAGCCTGTTGAAGCATCCGCCTTCTACGTTTAATTATTCGCGGTACCGTGGAGCGTGATCGGAGACCTGCGGACATCATTCTTCCGCTTGCTTTCAAAAGCAGACAGTGTCCATTCCATTAAAACCCAGAAAAACTACACATCCTTGGAGGCTTATGAAGCGAACCCACATCGCGACAGAGGCTTTTTAACAGCTCTGCCTGTAGAATGGAACTCACCGTCTATCCTCCGAGAAGGCCCCAGATTCGTATCAACATATCCGGTGAAGGATACAGGTCTTAAAAGGGCGACCTATGCGAGTGGAGACGATTCCGCCGTGTACCAGTAGTGCGAAACAATATTATTGGGAAATCCGGACCCCATCAGACGGATCATAACCATTACATTAACCAACTAACTTTCATTCAAACAGACACAGGAAATTTTAACAAGCACCATACCTAAGCCCTCCATCACAACTTAAGGCTGTAAAATTTATTCCCTCTAGAGGATGAACATTACTTTACTTGCAAATACTACCCTGCATCCAGTAGAACCGCTGTCCCCATCACACCGTGGCTCTCCTCATCCATCAGGACCATTCAGTTCTCCCATTTTTGTAGGTCAAATGTAACCTTGAAAGGCCTAGAATACAGCATTTGCATCCCTTGAACATTATTATACACCACAAAGCCACCTTCTGCCTGGGAACAATCAATTTTTGGCGGTGGCCAGGTTCTATGTCAATTGCCTTTTCTGGAAGACCAGCGGAAATAAATTCAAAACACCACCAAAATTGGCCCAAATGTATCTAAGCATTCACAGGATTTATGCTGTCCATTTAGAGCCCTCAGACTCTGGGGAGGTTCCCGGACAGAACTGCTGCAGGGCCAAAAGCTCTAAGGTGGCCAGGATCCCAGCGCCTGATAGTAAGTTCTTCCACATTTGAACTTTCTTACTTTGCTTACCAGTTAGTACCTTCCAAGAGGCCACTTGGGATGCTCAATTAGGATGCATCTCATCTTATTCAGCTGTATTCAAGGCAAGCCAGATGTCTGCTTCACTTCAGTACTCACCTGTAGTGTGGCTTGATCACTCAATGAAGACAAGACAAATCTTGGTTCAAATTCCACATCTCCCTGCAATGCTGCCCAGGACATGGGAAAGAAGCTCAAACACACTTTTCAAAAATTTGAGCCAAGGGAAACAAGACTTTTAATGAATTCAGGCATAGTCTCCCTCAGCTGACATTCAAATTAGTGGGGAGGTACATGGGGTGTCCAGTAGATTAGGTTACCCAGAAGAATCTCCCGATGTATCTGCTATTGGTGCCTTGCAGGGGTGTGAAACCCTAGAGGCAGGGCACAAGTCACACGTCGATGAAAATAACTCTAGTGTAGGGGTTCAGTTGACTTCAGCAAGCCAGGAACACTGAGAAAAGCATGCACCATGTCGAAATAGAAATAGAAAACATCAGTTAGGGAGAAATAATGCAGTATAGTCACATACCTGCTAGGGAAAGAAAGAGTCAGTGATTGGGAAAATGAATATGAGAGGTTGGACTTACAGGAGTCAAAACAGTTGAAGCACATCTCAGACTTACAGCAGTGAGGAACACTGTGTGCACCTGGACAAAGAGTTGGCTGTGTATAAGGGACCAAACATGAACTGAACATCAGTTGAATATAGCAGATGTGATGGGAACACTGCGGGAGGGCTGACACAAATAGGATGAGTTGGATGTGGAAAGAAGCAGGGACAGACAATGCACCCTGCCTTGCAAGCCTAACCTACACCTGCTCCAAAGCAGGCTTGCTTTGTGAGGTGTTTCAGTGCTGAAGAAAGGGTTGGGGTTGACATACAAATGAATAAATGAGACAATGTTATGCTGACCTTGAAGAGACAGCAGCACAAGGACTGTTGCTGAGACATTGAGCACGGTCCATTAGCTGTCAACAGCAGTGATGCAGTGGTGCCGAGGGATGCACTTTGCAGGATTGTGTGCATGAGGGCTGCAGGATAGAGTTAAAATAGGATACAGAAATAAATAGTGAACTTGAACATACCTTGAAGAGGAGGTGTTGGTGACAGGAAAGGTGTGGGAACAAGTTTATGCACATTGGATGGGATGTAACGAGGACTGAACAAAAATGAATAGAAAAAATAAATAAATCAGATCAAACTTATGTTGAACTTGGCCAATGCACGACAGTTTTGATGGGGGGATTGGAAAGACCATGGGGTCCAAAGCGGCACTGTGGAAAGTAGGATGTGTATGAGAGTGAGTCTGAACATCAGTAGGAAATATTTCAGGATCAATGACATGTACCATTCGCACACAGCTACATGAGGTCTTGTTAACGAATGGATGCATTATATGAATGAAAGAGTTGAGGGTTGAATAGTGAGACAAGAGATATAATGCACCATTGCCAAACTCTGGTAGAATGCAAAGATGGCAGTACTCCACAGGTGCCGTGATGACCGACTGTGGGGCAGGGACATGCTTAGCCATTGCATGGGTGGGATAGGTGTGCATAGATGAGATAATTTATGGGCCATGCACTGTAATGGTCTGTGCGCTCAGGGCGCTTCATCAACAAGAGCTGAGGAAGATTGTTCTAAGCTAAAAAATGGTTGAACTTACAATAAAGGGAAGGGCTGCACACTGGGATGGACAGGGGTGATGCCTAGGAACTTAATTACACTCCCGTCAGGTCAGAAAACACATCAGAGCGCCACAGGTGGTGGTTGTTGATGACACCGTCACAGTGATTGTCACGGATCACTCGGTGCAGATAATCTAATCTTGATCTTAGTGGTGGGTGATGCGCTTGATGTGCCTAAGCTTTCCATAGCTCAGGCACCAAAAGATCTTGCAAGATGGCCTAAAGCCGAAATGCGACTCAGAAGACCTACGGTTTGTTCTGGCCACGCAAGACGCAAAAGTGGACTGTTTTTCAAAATCTGAAGCGACAGAAGCCATTAAAAATCGGTGAGACTCAGAGGACCTACGTTGTGTTACGTAGACAACAAGGATTATTCAATTGTTCGATCTTACTACGTCGGGCACACTAGGTCGAAGGCTACTATTGCCAGTGTAAAAATGGACATACATTATTACAGGAACCTTCAATTCACTAATGAGATGCGCCCACATCTAGAATTGTTAGGAGCCGAAGCTCCTCCGAAACCTCAGGACTGGGCTCCTCATGTCCTCCCATCTTCTTCGCAAGTCTCCGAAGCTGGTCGTGTACTCGTGAGTTCGCTGAGCGCATAGGAAACATATCATGGTTCGCTTCTGGTCCGGCCTGAACCACCATGAGGTGAAGCTCCATTCGCCCCGCACTGCGTGCAGCCCGGCGCGACGATTCCATCCACAGGCGGACGGACCTTTCAGACGATCCGGACATGTGCGGATCGACGACCGCCACACTTATCTTCGGACGCCCTTCCGTATAATCGAACATGGTAAAAAACTGTTTGTTCGGCCAGGCTTTTATGAACCGCCATTGTTGCAGGAGAATTTCGTACTTGTTCTCGGCGTAGTCGTGATTTAGGAGCTCCCGCATAAAGGCGGTGCTGCGTACTGACGTGGGGTGATCAGCCAGTTGGAGCTCAGCGGAGGGAATGACCCACATCGATCCGCTTCAATCTTAGGCTCGCGTTTACAACGCTCTCGGTGTCCACCCTCCTTCCAATCGGAATGCTGGCACACCCGGGAGCAGTAATACTCGCTTTTGCAGACTGAACAAGTCTGAAGCGCAGCTCTCTCGATTCTCTTGCCGCACTATAACCAATGTCAGGAGATCTCTCCTGTTAGTAAAAACCGAACGTGCCGAGATATTGCCGCATGCTTGCCACGATGCATCCGTCAAGGATTGGAAGCCTCGCATAAACTTTATGCGCTCGTGTGCCAGCTCCGCAAATGTATTCCACCTGTTAGGACGCCCAGCTTCCCGAGCCGGTGGGACCTCAGGGAGGGATTTCTCCATTTGGAGTAGGCTAGAAAGGCGGACCGTTGCTCCAGGAAGGACGCAGTCCAAACAAAACTCGAACATTGAAGACGAAGCAGTTCTAGGGGCGTGGATGGCAGCCGAGGCGATCACAGGGAGCAGGCCAGCCTTTAGAGCCTGCTCGAGGTGGGGATAGCCCTCAGAAGTGCTGAATTCACGTCCTAAAAGCCCACAGCATGCGCCCTGGAGTTGGTCATCTGCGAAGGTGATCGCAGTGCGCCAGATCTTGAGCACTAGTTTAACAATTCCAGAGGAGAGAAGTGTCGCGTGAAAAGCAAGGCGGTTGTCCGTGTCGAGGCTGCCATCGATCCGGGAAGCAAAGGCAAGAATACTTGAAAGCAGGAATCGTTGCGGAGCGGTGGTGACATCGGTGACGTGCTTCAGATGCCGCATCACAAGCACTGCCAAGTCCTCTGCGCTACCTCCAGCCCCTTCGATGTACTCATCCAGGTACACGTTGGAAAAACTGCGATAATCCCGCGCTACAAACGAACAAACCTGGGGGAGAGCGGGATCGTGCTCGCCACTCCTGCGAAGAAATGTTTTCCAGCAATGGGAAATCGTAGCTCGGACTCCAGGGGTCGAATCGATGAGTTGGGCAGATGTCGAATGGTCCAAGAAGCATCGCAAAAGGAGAACAAGAATTGTGGCCGTGTTATTCGCCGGCGCGATCCTGATGGACTGTCCGTAGGTGTGAAGGAACTGGATCCAGGGCCAAACGCGGCGCCATAGATCAGGAAATGCCTCCGATCGAATGTTGGACGGGGCTGCAATCAATAGAGCCTGCAACGCAGTGCTCTGCGTCTGAATTGTGGTGTAATTTGTGTGAGTGACGAGGTCCATCTCATCCGGCGTCGGCATCTTCGCGGTGTCGAGACAGGCATAGAACGCGGGGATAAATAAGTGGGATTGAGGATGATTGGAGGCCGTCAACTGGAATAACTTCGTGACATCGGGTACAGAGGCGTCTGCGGCAGCCTTGGCAATTTTCTGGACCACAATGAGCCGACAGAGATATCGGAGTGAATTGTACTCACACGGAGAGATAGTGGAAGTTGCGCAAACTGTTGGATGCCGAGCGAGGGGTGCATTGGCGTTTCCGAATAGCCTCCGAGAACGGCTTGTGTTTCTACGGGTTGATGGCGTTGAGAGCAAGGGTGAAGGTCTTCGCTGGTTGTCGTGTGACAGTGTCGACTCGTGTGTTTGCGTGTGAAACTGCTATTTTAGGCACCTACAGTAAAAGTTGAATAGGAGAGTTCTGAGTCCACAGTAAGTACACAGTGAATACAGTACGTAAAAGTCCACGTACCTCAGTCGCGCATAATGATAGAGACATTGCCAGTGACCAGAGACAATGACTGTGGTGGTCGGCAACCCTGCCGGAAATCCGTGATGGAGAATGTGGTATTGCCAGATTCGGAAATTTACCCCTGTCTTCACTACTTTCGCACTCCTAGGGCCCTAAAAGGGACTGCAGAAGAACAAAAAACACCTAGAATACATTTTGAGAGCTACTTGAAGTATTCTAGATGCTCCCAGTGTGTACAGAAGGTCTTGAAGCTGAGATCTACAATTGGGCTGGATGACTCCCAACCAAACTTTCATGAGCTACAGGCCTCGTATAAACATGTTGTAAAGTGCTAATCCTATGTATTATGGACTCAGGAACAAGGTCTACTTTTTCGATTTTTGAAATTTTGCTTTCTTCTCCTGCAGGTGGCTATTTTGTACTGCAGAATTCGAATTTCTCATACATCGGGGAAACTTAGAGAAAAATGGGAAAGTAGACGATGTTCATATACATTTGCCATTCATTTATTGTCATATAAACTTTGTGCAATGATGCATAGATAGCCCGCAATTTCCTCTGACCATCATGCGAGCATGTGTCGGAGTTTGAATTTGGCTGTGTATTGCCGACCACCAATGACTGAGGCGTGAAGAACGGATGTGCTGGCAATCACGTGGATATCCGGAAGAAGTGGCGCCACCCATCCATTTACGGCCGCGACACTCTTATATTCGATAAATGTCTCCGATCATCTCAAGAATAATTAGGGCACAGGGTTATTTCATTCCTATGACCAGAGGCATGATTCATACTCACCTTCTGACTTGCTTTCAATTTAATCCGACTCAATTACGATGATTCATACCTCCCCTGACTTGCTATTTACTGATTCACCTACTACGCAATACAGTACCACTGCTTGTATAAATTAGCTAGTTACCATCGTACCAATTCAGAATTCTCTCGCCCTTTTCGTTGTCTGACCAGACTCAGGCCGTTCCTCGAATAGAGCGATACCTCAGGGAGTGGTGGACACGTGCTCATCTGATTTGTCATGTTGGTTGTCTGTTGTTGTTGCCACAACCGCCTCTTATCTCTTACCACAATGGTGGTGCCACTCGCCCAGATAACCCGGGAATATTCCCACTGGTATTCCCCCTGGTTTCCTCAGAAGCATACCTGTGCCCGGCCCTCCCTCCAATCCTCCCACCGCCGCTGATTGCGCGGCCACGGTGAAGTTCAAGGGCGCCATATTCAGTGAGCTTCGTCAGTTCTGTGAATGATTTTTAACTACACAGCTCGCTGAACCTTCTGTTAGTTCGGAACGCGCCCCTAGCTGACACCACCGTCGAAGGTGTCACGTTGTACGAATCGGAGATCATTGTCGCGCATCAGATCACCCTTCAAGCCCCTCCTGGTCCTGGTCCTGGTCCCGCCGCAGCCTGCAGGACCACCAGGTACATCATGCCTTGCATTTGATTTGGACCTTGCTCATCCTCTTCCAGCGCCACTGTTTGCAGGTGTGGCCCAGCTGCTCAATGCACTTGTCGCTATGGAGGGTAGACTGGACGCTAGGCTGGATGGTATGGAGGGTAGACTGGATGGTAGGCTGAATAATATTCAGCAGCAGATGGCTGTCGTAATTCTCCCCCCTTTGGTATTGCAGAGAACTAAGGTGCGAACACATAGAACGGGAACATCAGGAAAGGTACAGGACTTGATTTCCCTTACGATGAGGTGCTGTTCCAGGATGGTTCGCTGCCCTCTGTAGCAGTTGTGAGTACCCATTATATTCAGCCCTGTTTGTTCTCAGCCCGGCCAGCCTGCCCACTGGCTGTGCAGCCCTGCCTGCGCTCCTCGATGTCGATGATATTCAGGGCCTCACAGAGGCAGAAGCTATGCAGTATCTGCACGGTTTTAGTGTCCCCTTGCCCCACCCTGTGGTGGTCCTGCAGCACAAATGCCACATTGCGCACTGTGTGGGGTGCACCATTCAAATTTGGTATGTTCCTTGTTTTCTTCACAACCTTCATATAGAACACAAGCTGACCTCCTCTTGCTTTGGAATAGAGCCGAAGTATAATAGTTTTTGTGGCAGCACAACATCGTGTGAATGTAGTAAACTAAAGCATAACCTCATCTCAATCCAAACCCCTTGTCCACAGTCTTCAACTCCTGAGGTTGAGCAGGCACACTTGCTCTGGCTCGAGTTCTTCGACTCGAGAATTAACTCTGTAGCTGAATAAATAATGGTGAGTCCATAGAGCGAATCATCACAGAAAAGCTCATGCATCCTGGTTTCCAACGAGTCTCACTCGCCTTCACTGCTGGCATGTAGGACACATTCATGGAGTTCATCGAGTGTCCCTTCATGATGGGGTGGTGCTGCAGTCTCCTACCCAGCCGCACATTACGGGGTTGGTGGATTCTCAGTGTGGTATTTTACAGTGGAATATGTGTAGTAATACATTTCTTGTCATATCTGATCGCTCATCAATCCATCACTAGAACCTTAATTTTGCCAACACCTCCACAGCGGCTGGTGTTTAACAAAGGTAAACAATATAGCCACCCAGCCCCATCACCACCATCAACTCCCATGGTAGTTCTGTCAACAAACCCTGTTGCGTTGTGCTCACTGCTCAGGATGCGTAAATACTCTGGAATTCCATGATGGCCTCAGGGATAAATAAGAGGGTCATCCAGAAGGTGAGGGTCTTCCCAGAGCTCATAGCTGAAATAGAAGCAACATCCCTGTTGTGCTTAAGAATGGCACTAACAACTTTGACCTGCCGTAACCATAGGCCTGGGCTTTGTCCCGGATTTCACTGAGTAGAAGATTATTGAAATTTTGAGAGGCCATTGTGGAATTCCAGAGTATTTACGTGTCCTGAGCGGAGAGCACAACGCGACGGGGTTTGTTGACAGAACTGATTGGGCCACCACGGGAGTTGATGGTGGTGATGGGGCTGGGTGGCTATGTTGTTTACCTTTGTTAAACACCAGCCACCGTGGAGGGGTTGGCAAAATTAAGGTTCTAGTGATGGATTGATGGGCGATCACATATGACAAGAAATGTATTACTACACATATTCCGCTGTAAAATACCACACTGAGAATCCACCAACCCCATAACATGCGGCTGGGTAGGAGACTGGTGGTGCCGGTGCCTGGCAATGGGATACACCGGGTTGTGTGTGGCGTATGACAGCGGGCAAGGGTGCAGCTGCAAACATGACCAGCCATGCGACGGAGGAGAGCCACATCTGTGTCGGTCGGCCGGTGAGAGGGAGATTAAGTCCGGACAGCGAGTGAAGCACCATTGAAGTTATGGAATAGAGATCTGACTTTCAGTTGTGTGTTTCAGAGACAAAGGGCCAGTATTGAGTTATGAAAATGAGATGACTGGGATTTTACCTCGACCGTCGGACTTAGAGATACTGTGGCACAATGAAAAAGCTAAGAGCTGGTGCAATGGATTGAGTGCAGCTATAATCACGCGCCATAATCACTTAAGTGCGAACGGTCTTGTGAGCCTGCCTGAGCGATTGAAATTCGAAATAAGTGCCGTTTATTTGGTAAATTGAGCTTGGACACTAGGCTCGTTGCCAGCCATTATAGCAAGGGAACAATGACGAGTGAGCAAGTATTGTTTGCTATAACGGCTGGTGGCACTTAGCTGTGATCGAAGAGATGGGAATTTTAAACTCCGAATATACCATATAGGGAAGCAGTGGCAGTGCTCCTTTCTCAGAGAACTGAGGTGTTTGGGCTCTTCGGGGACCTCTGCCTGTTATAAGCAAGTCAGAAATTGAACTATAATAAAACCTTGATTTACTGGATAGGTTCCATATTTTTCCTGAACTTCAAGGGGGTGTTTCTAGGCCCAAAGCAATGATGCATACAAAGCACTTGAATTTGAGGCCCCAACATTCACTTTTGTGAAGGGATCATATTTGAAAGATTACAGAAGTCGACGGGGAGAGTTTTATATTTGATCCATACCGTTGAAGGGCATTTTGGTTGAAAACGACTCTTAGGGGCTTTCCCAATATGGTATATTCAGAGTTTGAAATTTCCATCTCTTCAATCATGCCTGAGTGCCACCAGCCATTATTGTAAGTAATACCTGCTCACTCGTCATTACCACTTTACACATAACGGCTGGCGACGAGCCTACTTAGACACTGGCAATAGGAGTGAGAAAGTGAGAGGAATCCTGACAAGTGGAATGAGTGTCGACTTGTCGGTTCATCAATCATAATTGAACCAAGCTCACCAGGACTTTGCCATCACTGCATTTGTATGGAATCTCCAAACATAACTGGAATGGCCCACGTCTATCTAGAAGAGGTACCAGCCATAGACGAGGCGCCCGTATCGAGTTTTCATGCCCTGAAGAGGCACCAAAGTCTGAGGACCAGGTCCACTCTCGGTGACGCGCACACCTGTGCTCTATGTCCATATTGCACGCCTCAGCATTATCCGGCAATCGGACCCACATGACCAAACAAACCACCACACTCTTACTTACACCTCACTTTTGTCTCAGACACATCCTACATCCCACACACGGCCTGCACGCAAGAACCCCGCTATGCCCGACATCTCTGACCCACCCATTCAGTTCCTCTTCTGCATTTTATTTCCCTCTGCTCACCCTGGTTCTTCTGACCCAAATCTATTCAGTTATCACTGCCTCTTTCTCCTGTACTAAGTCTCGGTCTCTCTTTCTATTGAGTAGGCTCCACTTGTCTTGATTTCCCTTCTTGTATAAATACTCAGGGGCATTTTTAATTTTATGTTTTCACTAATCGACAGACCTGTGAATTGTAAGTGGTATTTCCAGGCTGTGATTACCATCTGTTTGAGTTCTTCAGGCAACAGGGTTCTGGAAGAGATTGGGATCTCTACATCTTGTAAGAAAACAATCATAATCTGGCCAGGTCAGATGTTGAGGTAGCTCAATTCCAAAATTTTTGCAAAAATGTACTCGACAAAATAGCACCAGGGTGCTCGTTCATGTCCCTGTACTAGGTACAACTGTAAATTCCATTGGTCTATGGCCTCATTTCTGGCAGGGATATCCAGGATTTGTTTTCCACCCTCAGCAATGTCTAGTATCATAGTTTCATGTGCGACTCTGGCTTTCTTTCCATCCCAAAGGAAGACCTTTTCGGCTGTGATCAGCATATCTTCGATATCCTTTGACATGCCTTGTTTATGATATGATGTTTTCGTTCAAGACTAGGATTTGACGCTTTCCACCTCTTGAGGTCGCTTGTAATTTTTTCCAGCACCACGGGCCACGGTGTAATATAAGGAACATTATTTCCGATCCAAGCACCCAACATACGGCAAGTTTGTCTGTCTGGTGTTATCCTGATGCTTGCTTCAATTTCTCCAATTCGCATTTTGTTACTAATGCCCCTCTCTTTTAGCACTTTTGCTCGATAGGAGGCCTGGCCAAATGGTAGTAGAACAGTTTTGTGCTCGTTGAATTTTGCAGTGGAGGCTGCACTCCACAGGCATAAAATTCCCCAGAATATTTCCAACAAGTCCTTAGATGATAAGTATACAGTCATATCGTCTGCAAAGAGCGAGATCACGAGGTCTTCATCGTTTCCAGGAATCTTCACTCCTTTAAGTTCTGAATTTCGTATCAGACAGGCCAAAGGCTCGATGGCCAGGTTGAATAATAAGCATGAGAGTGGGTCCCCTTGCCTAACTCCATGCGTAACAATAAAGGGTTCGCTCATTTCTCCATTAACCATCACAATCGTTAACAGCATTTGTGTACAAACTTTTGATTGTGTTGCAAAATTTTGGTGGGAAGCCCATGTGTTGCAGAACTCTCAGCAGGTATGCATGGTTTATTCGATCATAAGCTTTCTCCTGATCAAGCGCTACTATTAGACCATCCTCCTCTGCCGCCTCTGCATAGTTCAGGAGAAATTTTGCAAGCTTGACTTGATCCTCAATTTTCCTTCCTTTTATAAAGCCTGCTTGGTCAGGATGTACGAGAGACGGCGCTACATTCATCAGCCATAAGGAATAAGTCTTCATCATTAACTTGTAGTCACGGTTCAGGAGAGTCACAGGCCAATAGTTGCTGATCATCAATCTATCACCCTTCTTAAAGATTGGACACATCCACCCAGTGTTGAAGTTACAGGTTTTGACCATGCCATATTTTTCAATGTCCTCGTACAATTTTGTGAGGAAGCTTAGCACATCAAATGATTCTGACTCGGTGCCTTTAGTTTGCCTGAATAAGATGTCAAGAATTTTGTAGAACTCATAAGGAATTCCGTCGATTCCAAGGGCTTTGTTCGAGAGTTTGAGTGCCTCTCCCACATCTTCAGCTGACAGTCCCTTGTCCATTTCATTGAACTCACTTTTGGACAGGCATACATTACATTTTTCAAGTGTAATTTCAGTTGCCATAATTCTTCCATACTCCTCTGGTCGATCCTTTTCCTGAATTGAATTATGGTAATCTCTGGCCATCTGCGCCATTCGTTTTGGGCGAGTTTCATAGCGTGGCACAGACAAATTTATTTCTCCATCTACTTTGAATTCACATATCAATTCTTTCAGATGGTACCCATTGGCTGACTGAGTTCAGGAGGTGGTTCGTAATGTTTCACCTTCAACATCATACCGTGCTTCTGACAGTGACTTATTCTTTTCAGCTTCTTCTCTCAGATGGTCTGTGATTTTCTTCTCAAGTAGGTAGGCAGCCAGCAATCTGTCTTCCTGCAGCATGTAATCATTGTGTGTCACAATGCTTAATTGTGTCTTCCAGGCTCGAATTTGTCGAGTAGTCTCATTCGTGATGAACCGTGAACAGTATTTGCCGTGGTCTGTTATATTAGACTTGAACTTTGACCATAGTGTTTGGATATTTTCATTCGGGTTACGCTCTGTTCCTTGTAGGCTCTCCATATCTTTAACCAGCTGTGTCGCTAGAGCCCGGACTCAGTTCATGGATTTTGTGGATTTCAGGAGGTACAAGGGCATGCTCTACCTCCTATTGCCCGGTGACTCATCAGGTCTGCATGTTAATTGAGTTGTTACCAATCGATGGTCGCTTTTTACTGGACAGTGTTTAATTTCCCAGGCTCGATAGTTTTTGAATTGCTGGTTGATCACACAGATTCGGTCAAGCCACGAGTGGGAGTCATGTATTTTGTTAGTGTGTCTATCTGTTCTGTGTTGAACACAAGTGTAATCTCGTGTGTCTGGGAATGTAGCGTGCCACCTGTCATTTAAGCGTAACAAATTTTTAAGCTGCTTGAAACTTTCTGGAACTGTCTCTGCGGCCCCAGAATTCCTGTCTAGTGGATCTTCAACAAAGTTCCAGTCCCCTAATGCCATGGTTGGGAATGGAAGTCGCGGGTCATCAGCCCACTTTTTCCAAAGTTCTTTCCACATTTTGTCCCTCTCTTCTGGGCGGTTGGGAGCATATATGTTAAGAATGTTTAGTAACTCTCCCTTATGCCATGGAATGACAATTTTTTCTCGTGGAGAAAGTGGGTAGATAAATGTTGTCGTAGTTCTTGGGGGAATATTGTTTCCTTATTTGGGAATTAATATTTCCTTAGGGAGCAGGAATTCCCATATAAGGAAATAATATTCCCCCAAGAACTGCAGTAACATTTATCTGGCCACTTTTTCCATGAGAAAAAGTGGTTGATCACTGCAGTGCATGAAGGCTCGTCTGAGAATTAGTTCATATTCACGGATATTATCTGTGTCCAAAATTTTCTTGTTGAGAATGAATGCCACTCCAGCCATAAAGGATGGCCTTTCAGGGTGAGCCAAGTGGTATAGTTTAAACCAGCGGCTGAAGACATTATTGAATTGTGTCGCAGATTCAGCATCAAAGTGGGTTTCTTGTATTCCAAGAACTCCCAGATTATTTGTGTCAATGGTTTGCTTGAGGAATTTAAATTTGTGATTTCTGTGATGCATACACAAGAGGAGCTCGGAACTGTAATTTTGGACACGATGTGTACTGGTGGGTACCCACCCGCACCAGTGATCGGGGTCCTGCCACCAACTTTTCTCGATTTTCTCAGATGTTTTCTTTCCGTGGATGAAATTCTTAGAGAATTGGATCGGCGGAAAGCTAGGTACTACTGGACATCCTATGCCAAAATACAGAGTCGTATTCCCCCACAAAGAAAAGATATGGACAAGTTCGTGTAATGACCGGATCTTTCCACAAATAGATTTTGATTTACAATTGATTGACGCGTCTGCGGTCACGTTTTTTCGCTGCGCGTCGTCGAATGCACTATCAGCGCGTCGTACTTCTCTGCGCGTGGGCTGGTTCTATGGCTGGCGACCTTAGCCCAGGCAATCCAGGCCATCTGCACCTCCCTTCCTCTGCCGATGACGACAATCCCGGCCACCTGGACTGGCTCTATGATTCTACGGCGGCTGAGCTCGACATCGGGCCGTACTCGACCACTCCTGCACAGTATGGAAGCGAGTACAGGGGACTCCTCTTCAGATTCAGACTCAGTCACTGAGTCATCCTGAGCCTCCGCGACTACTGGTGCGCGCGCTGCAGCAAAGCGGCGTTCTTCTCGCCGCCTACGGGTTCTTTCCTCTTCCTTGTGCTGGGAGGGATTGACTTCGTGGTCAGATCCGGCCTCCGACGACGGAATCAAGAATTCGAACGGATCTTCTGCTTGGGAGGTCGTACAGGCAGGAGCAGGGCGCGACGCGTTATTGTGATCTGTTTGTGGTGGCTGTACTATACACGTGGTACGCTCCAGACACAAGGCCTTTACCTGTTTAAGCCCAGGACCCCGTAAACCTGCTCCGTTCCCCATATGGTAGCGCGTGTCCGGGATTACAGTTCCGAGCTCCTCTTGTGCATACACATGTTCACATCATGGCCAGCAATGTTGAGGGAGCCAATAGTTAGATTCGAGCGGGTAAACTTCCCTGAATTTAGTATCCGTGGTGGTTTATTTCTTTTTTGTCTAGCTGTTTCCGCGAATGTCGATGGACTCGCTGTCAATATTGTTGTGCACTCCAAGGTTTCTTAATATGTATTTTCTGCTGTTCTGATAGAGAAAAGGTTTTCGCGAGATCGGGGTCATTTTCTATATCCGGCGATCCGGCAACTGAAGGGCGGTGGGAACACTATTTTGGCACCGGCAATGGCCCACCACCAAAAGTAGTGGTGACTAAGCCGTCAGCACCATAGGTCGGAAGTTCGGACCAAAAAAATCTGAACCCGAGGTTAGCGGACAAAAAAAAAATCACTTTCACGGAGAAAAGTTCGGACAAAAATTTCAAAACGCTCAGACACAACCTTCCAACCCAGCTCCTCGCAACCGCCTCTCCAAATGCGGGCGCGTGGAAAGAAATATCACGTGCAGTCATGATTTCATCATGGACCTTGGAAAGCCGGTAAGCGGTACTTCAGACTAGTTAATAGAGCTTCAAGTACTTTTTGTGATTGAGGAATCTAAAACCTCACCTCTCGTTTTCATCCTCTTCCTCTGTTTTGGCTGAGGGTAACGTCCACACCTGCCATGCCTGCGCCAAAAGTGGCAGAACGTTAATGATCGTGCCAAAGGAGTGGTTGTCTGTTCGGGATGTGGCCAAGGATCGCAGGCAAGTATACTATGAAGTCAAGACTCGCTCCGCTACCCTCAACCATATGGTGGCTTTGTACATTCCTCCAAATTTTCGTGCGCGATGGTTCATGAGCAATTGAAGAACCTCTGACATGCAATAGGCTGCAGTGACATTGGCGGAGAAAATATTATCAGCAGTTGAGCTCGATGTCGCTTCGGGATCCGGCGGTAAAGGGGATGGAATGAGTTCGCGTTGGAAGGATCGGCCAAGAAAACGCACATCGCCAAGATGAGCATGGACTGAAAAAGCAGTAAGTGAAGAGGTTGTTTCCAATCACTGCAGGCTGTACTAACCGTTCCAGTGAATCTCCAACTGGACTTCGCATCCCGAATGAGTGGCATACGCAAAGGTGGTGGGCAACCGTCTGAATCCGTGCCAGCTGAATTCCATCCGAGTAATGGAAAATAGAGAAATCACCGAGAGAAAAATGTTCCAGGACAGGTAAATTCGTAGAGTTGTAGGATGCCTGGGCACTGCAATTTACCCGGTTGACCAGAACAGGTTTGATGGCAAGTTAGACAACGACATACGAGAGGCCCTGCTGCATTGTGAGCTGCGGACAGGAATGGTGCATATGCCCATTCAGTTTCCCCGTGATGTGGATCAGCAAACTCCAGACACGTCTCCATGTTGCCCACTTCTTCGTAAGTGCACGAGCAGACTGAGCGATGGGGTAATGCTTTTCCGGGATTGTATCCTAGTCCGCACTTGGAATATACATTACGAGGAGTTGTTCGATGGGACAGAGGTAGCTCACCGAGGTCCTTCACAGTTTATTGTGAACGGTATTGTATGCCTCCAAATTGAATAAATGTTTCTCGTCGAGGATCCGCAGGTGAAGTCTGTAGATGAACACTCGAAATGGACAGCAAGATAGGATCGAAATACTCACCGTGATGTTACATGAGGATGCCGCCTTGCTTTTGAGCCCCAGGGTTGATTGTGTGCCAGCGTAGTATTATTGAAGCCAGCAGCGTTGAGTGTCGCATCGCAGTGGCTCATGATCGGATGGAATTCGATCATAGGGACAGAAAGGGAAAACGAGTCAATAGGCCTATCAATCAGTGATTTCTCTTCTGTAGGTCTAGGCATATGTAGATGAGGGTGTTGCAGGCGGTACAGGAAGCGTGACGCTTATGATCCAGGTCGAGAACGCCACTGAGTGTCCAAGATGTAGTCTGGCATCCATGAAGAGAAATTTCGAAGGTGATCCATCTTCAAGGACGGTGAAACGACGAAGGATGCGCGCAGGTGTTCTGCGGTGAGGTTCTGCTCCAAGCTGGTTTGCCAAGTCAATCTTTGGTGCCGGAAAACAGAGGAAACTCTCACAAAACTTCAAGTGGAAATTCCAATGGAACTTCCGCTGTAAGACCCTTGTCGGATAAGGTGGTGTTCTGGATGATCACTCCGGAATACAGAGCAACTTCGAAGATGTCGTCCTGTGCCTTAGTGGGCCTGAGTCCCTCATCAGACCACACTGACAGATTGCCGATGTTGGGTATGCAGATTTCCCTGTGGAAACAGGTGTCTTTCGAGTCTTCCACCAGCTCACTGGCTGCATCCGGGTACCGATCCGCCGCCTGCTGCGAGGCATTTCCACGAAGCCACACAGTGGCAACAATGTCAAACCTGTCGTTTCCAGAAACGAGTGGCCTCACAATAGCGCTGCGGTTGGTAACTTGATCCCAAGTTTCATTCTGATAGAGAGCCAGATGAGGCAGCTTCAATTTGTCCACAAACTTCAGACCAGTCTTTCCAGCGGACCAGACGGCCAGGAGGACGACCAATGTGCCCAAGACAACTAGCACAGCACGCAGCCATCCCAAAGAGCTGACGGGCTTGGACTTTCGCGGTTGAGATCCTGGATCAAGAGCTGATCGGTGCTTTTCCTCGCGGTGACTTTCCAAGTCGAGTCGAGATCGGTGGGCGACACGTCACTTTGGGAGCTCCTTACATAGGTGTCCAGTGCACAGTTTTTTTTTTTTTTTTTTTTTTGGAGTGTTTGGGATAATGAAATTCAGTCTGCAGAAGCATTCCAAAAGTCATCTGCCGGGTCTACCAGATAAATCCAGTTAATGCCAGGGAAGTTGTCCAGGGAGGAAATGCCATTACGCACAAGTACCATAGTGTGGGACTCCAGCCGTAATAAATTTATCCTATCCCATTTCTTGGATCATTCAATGTCAATGGCTGTATACCCACTAAAACCCCCACTGTGTAAGTCCAATCGTCTGGCAGAGCATCTTTGTTCATTAGTAGACCACTCCATGTGATATCCCACTCACTGATTCATGAATAATGCCTGCAGGTTATTCTGATGATACTTTGTTGAGACACCTATCAATACCTATGTTTTCACAAAAGCTGAAAGTGTGCCATTATGGCTCTGAAAGTCACACTGTTGAGTAAGTGCAAGCACTCAACTGAGAAAGAACGACTCACAGATAACCTATAGGAGGTATAGAAAACGAAAAACAGAGTTGTGTATTATTTGGTGCAAGCCATGGCTCAAGCCTGGGCCAAGCCAAGTCAGGCCAGGATCCCTGGCTTTGGCTCTGGCTTGGAATTTCTGAAGCCTAAGCCAGATGAAGCCAGGCCTAAGCCATGGTTTTCAGGCCAAACCAAGCCAGCACATCACTAACTGAGCCTTTCCAAACCAAACACGACAATTCTTCATCACCATCACATCACATTCAGCTCGATTTGCCTTATCTGGATTCCATGTGCTTGTTCCAACACCCCCCACTGCCTTGTCTCGGACGTTGATGCTCCCCGAGCATAGCCTTGTTTGCTTATTCATTGTCATACACACCTGCCGAATCTTCTGTTGGTTTCATTTTCTCCTTTTACCACTTACTATATATTCAGATGCTTTAGACCCCATGATTGCACTGCTAAGCCTTGTCCCTCGTTGTTCTCGCTCTCAGCCCATGTTGTAGCCGTTGACTCTCCCCCTCGCCCTGCCGTCTCCACTCTCTCTCTCGTCCTTGTCATCTTGTAGTCCCTTGTCGATGCTTGAGCAGCAAGCAGTGAGCTTTGCCTGACCACCTTACACACCCTCCTTCCCCCTTATTGCCGCTTACCTAGATTTTGGGTTTAGCTTGTGCTTGGATGGTCAGCAGTCATATCAACACGGAGGCAGAAATTTCAAAACATAGCACCCACATGGACACATTCACAGCCAAACATTCACAAATTTAACTCGACAATTTATAAAACTTCGGAGGTTGGATAATAGTCACTGGTCTGGATCAGCCAATTTTGACTAGTGGCTATATGGTGTCGCACATTATAGGCCTAAACACTTGTCTGTGCCTAGCCTGCCATCCCCTGCAACATATCCAACAAACAACTCCGATGCCACAGACACATTGTCACACTTACGTAACCAACACGATTCACATCGTAAGTTCGGAAATGCATTTGGCAATAGCCACTAATCTGGTTCAGCCAGAATTTCACGAAGAGGTATAGAGAACTGCATATCATTTGCCTGCGCTTAGCCTGCCATCCCCCACAATATATAAAACAAATATCTCAGATGGCACAGATGTCACCTTTGTCACATATTGTCACAGTCAGACCGGTGGAAGCGGATACGAGGTGTATTTTGCACAAATAAAAAAAATCTATGTTTGCTAGAAAGAGATTTAATCTCCAGTGAGCACTAGTTTCTGATCTGCACTGAGTCGGCACTTTTTTGGCTTCACCAACTCGAGTTGCGTTTCCTCTTCATCTGTGTCATATGCTGATGCCTCGAGCCACCCATAGCCAAGGTTGATCAATGACAACTTCATTTGCAATCTCGTATTTTCTTTGTCAGACCTGCCTCGTTTGCGTTTGCCAGGTTTGTCAAGGTTTGCAGAGATGTGGTTCAGCTTGCGAGTTTCATGAAACTTTGGAATTGCTGGATCACCTTTGCACAGTGCAACACTGGATCAAAATGTGTTAGTAAAGGAGCTGGACCACGAAGGTCAGAAGGGTCTTACTAGGGTACACTGCCCACATATACAATGTGGCCATTTCCACAGTACTCTCAAGGACCAATGGAAACACCGATTGTCGAAGTTACAATCAATTTGAACAGCATAGAGTCTCGTTGCTGTCTTTGAATCTCCTGTTCATGTCGTATCTTGGCGCTTTTCTGGGCTTGAACCCTGTTGAGTGTTGAGCAGCTTTCTATGAAGATGATAAATGAAATGGTGTACTTGGGATCGCTGCTCCAGTGGCAGTTGGATGGGAATTGCTGAGTGATTGACCACATCTCTTTAGGATCGTGGTAGGTATAGGTGGGATGATGAGACGGATATTTGCCGCGCAACTCAGCCTGAGGAAGGAATAAGTCCGGTCATTCCGGACGAGAAACCTACACCGACTCCAACGTCTTCGCCAGATTCCGGTCCTTCTATGGACACTCCAGAGGCATCTCCGCCTCTTCCGGAGGCTGCTAAGCCTCGTCCATTCACTTCTGTTCCCCTTGTGTCACTGGTATCTGCTGCGGCTTATAGTGCTATTATTCGAGACAAGGATACTGTCCAGTATACCTTGTGTGCTTGTCCTACAGAGAATGCCCAAGCTCGTTCTGCTTCAGCTGACGTTCCGGACCTTTCCGGTCTTCCTCCGGAATACCACGACTTCGCCGACGTATTCTCGGAGAAGGAGGCTTACAGTCTTCCTCCTCATCGAGAATATGACCTTAAAAGTGAAACCCAGGAAGGCAAAGTTCCTCCGGTCGGTCACGTCTACTCACTCTCCCAGAACGAGTTAGTTGCTCTTCGGGAGTTCATTGACAACAATCTGAAGGCCGGATTCATGTATCCGTCTCGGTCTAGTCATGGGGCTCCAATCCTCTTCGCTAAAAAGAAGGATGGTTCTCTCCGGCTCTGCGTCGATTACCGAGGTCTAAATAGGATCACGAAGAAGGATACCTATCCACTTCCACTTATCACCGACCTACTTGATGCTCCCGGAAAAGCATGAATTTACACCAAACTCAATCTCCGGCACGCCTATCATCTTCTCCGGATTGCTCCGGGCGATGAGCCCAAAACAGCTTTCCATACTCGCTATGGCTCGTATGACTTCCGGGTTGTTCCGGAAGGACTCACAAATGCTCCGGCTGCCTTTCAGCGATTCTTGAACACTATTTTCGTCGACCTGCTGGACATTTACGTCATCGTCTACTTGGATGATATTCTCATCTATTCCGACGACCCTTCCCAACATGCTAGCCACATACGGGAAGTCTTATGACATCTCCGGAACGCAGGACTCTATTGCAAACTTCCAAAATGCGAGTTCAGCGTAACCACTTGCGAGTATCTCGGATTCATCCTGTCTCCGGAAGGTTTCCGGATGTCTCCGGAGAAGGTCTCAGCTATCATGGACTGGCGTACTCCCCGCAAAGTCAAGGATATTCAATCCTTCCTTGGTTTTTGCAATTTCTATCGGTGTTTTATATGGAATTATTCTTCCATCACGATTCCGCTCACCCGGCTCACCCGGTCGAACGTCCGATGGAATTGGTCAGAAGATTGTCAATTATCTTTCGACACACTGAAACACGCCTATATGGAGGCTCCGGTCTTGCACCATTGGATTCCGGGTCGTCAAGTAACCGTTGAATCTGATGCCTCCGATTATGTGATCGCAGCCATTCTCTCAATTCAAGGAGATGATGGTGACATTCACCCGGTTGCGTTCCGGTCACGGACACTTGCTCCGGCGGAGCTCAACTACGACATGCATGACAAGGAACTCCTCGCTATTTTCGATGCCTTCACCGTTTGGCGACATTATCTCGAGGGATCTACCTTTCCGGTCGACGTTGTCACGGACCACAAGAACTTGGAGTACTTCGCGACGACGAAAATTCTTACTCGCTGCCAAGTCCGGTGGTCCGAGTACCTTTGCCATTTCAACATGGTAATCCGGTTCCGGCCCGGAAAGCTCGGAGGTAAACCGGATGCATTGACTAGACGATGGGACGTCTACCCTAAAGAGGGGGATAGGGCTTATGGCCAGCTCAATCCGCAAACCCTTCGCCCAATTTTCACCCAAGATCAACTCTCTGCATCTCTCCGTGCTACTTTTCTCGAGGAAATTGTTCTTTGAGCTACCGTTGTTATGGATCTTGAGAAACTTTACTCAGATATCTGCAATTAACACTGCAAACTCCGGTAACCCTTCCCGCTGGACTCTTGATCCTTCCGGTCTTCTCCGGCTCGATGATCGCATTTATGTGCCTCTGGTCTCCAGAACCTCTCTGGAGTTGCGACTACGTGTTCTACAGTACTTGCATGACCATGTTCTCTCTGGTCACTTTGGTCAGAATCGCACTCTAGCTCTCATCCGCCGAGAATACACCTGGCCGGAATGCCGGAACTTCGTCCGGGACTATTGTCGATCTTGCATTATTTGCCAGCGCAACAAAAAGCCTAGGCACCGTCCTTACGGATTGCTTAAGCCTCTTCCGGTTCCCATCCGGCCATGGGATTCCATTTCTATCGACTTCATCGATCAATTACCGGTTTCCGGCGAGTACGACACAATTCTTGTCATAGTTGACCATGCCTCTAAGCAGGTTATACTTGTGGCTTGTGACACTCATATTGACTCTCCGGAACTTGCCCGGCTTTTCCTTATCCACGTTTTCTCGAAGCACGGTGTGCCTTCCCATGTCACTTGTGACCGGGGCTCCGAATTCGTTTCATCCTTCTTCCGGTCCTTGGGCGAACTCCTTTCCATGGAGCTGCACTATACTTCCGGTTATCACCCGGAAGCGGACGGACAGACGGAACGCATGAACCAGACTGTGGAACAATATATCCGGATGTATACCTCGTACCAGCAAGACGACTGGCACGAACTACTTCCCCTAGCCGAATTCGCTTTGAACAATTCTCCGAATGCCTCTACCGGAATATCTCCGTTCTTTGTGAATAAAGGTTATAATCCGGCTATTAACATCCACCCAGAACGTGACGTCGCAAACATGTATGCTAAAGACTACGTTGTCGATCTCCAGGACCTTCATCAGTACCTCGGGGAGCAGATCACTTTCGCTCAGCAGCGATATAAAGAAACTGCTGACTGGAAGCGTATTCCGGATCCCCGGTTACAGATCGGTGACCATGCATTCATCACGACAAAGTATATCCGGCCGAAACGACCCACTCCGAAATTCTCGGAAACTCACCTTGGGCCTTATGAAGTCATTGGTAAACCCAGTGCGGCTTCCTATACCATGGGTCTCCCAAAAAGCCTTTCACAAGTTCATCCGATCTTCCATATATCTCAACTCGAGCCCCATTTTCCGAATCCATTCCCCGGTCGGGAGGGCTCCGGTAAAAATCATTGACGGTGAAGAACAGTATGAGATCAATCAAATCGTTGACTCAAAGATCAATCGCCGTTTCCGGTTGCCCCGGACCCAGCTCTGGTACTTGGTCGAATGGCAGGGCTACGAGAACACCGATGAACAGTTTAGCTGGGTTAGTGCGGATGATGTTGATGCCGATGAACATATTGACAACTTTCATCGTCATTATCCCAACAAGCCTGGACCAACCCTTAAAAACTTTTCCTTTCTTACTCTCCTGGTACTTCTTCATCCTCTTTGGGACTCGTATTATTGTTATGTCCGACAGGTCACCTGACTCGCACCTTTTCAGGAATACAATCAGGACTTAGCTATATAAACCCGTAACATATGCCATGTACTTCAGTTTGATAATTAACATTGCTTTGCTCTACGCTCTGCACTGAGTCGTCCTCCAGTTAATTCCTCTGGTCCTCTTTCCTTCAGGATTATTCTATCCAGAAACCCCGGTTGCAGGCAGAAACCCCTCCTTATTCGGAAGCCCTCAGATTATTGAACTTTCGTGGGGGATTTCTGTGATCCAGAGCTCCGGCCGTGATATCATCATATATCATGCACAAAGTGTTGATTTCGGCCCATGTCCCATGTCTGTGGAGAGACGAGGGAATTCAAGTTTTTTCAAGTTTTGAAAAGAGAAAAAAAAAGAGAAAAAGAGAGAGAGATTTAGGGATCTATATAGATTATTTACACGAGGAATCAGAGCTTGAAACTCACTGTAGCGTGCGGTATTTCGTTTGCGGCAACTTGATTAATCTTGAATCCCAAGCCCCGTTTTGGCAAATCAGTGATTTCAAGTCCCATGTCCATCTGGAGCCAAAGCCCCGAAAGGACATGGGACCCAGCGAATGAAATTCAAGATATTTATATCTTGCTTACACAGCACCACACTCCGCCAACAACCGGTAACACCCGAGCGATCATTCAGTCACGTGAAAATAAACGACACATCGGATCTTCGCTCCGACAAGTTAGGTTCGGATCAAGCCCCACGTGAGGAAAGAGAAACGTGATATACACGTGCTTTAGAAGCCTTTTCCTGGAGGTCAAAAACCGCGAAAACGGCAGGATGTTAGGCGCGTCTCAGCGTGTCAGAAACCGTGTCAATCGTTGGCAACTTATGGTATAAGTAGTAGATTATTAGCTTAAATTTCATTTGCCAGCCTCAGAATATGCAAATGTGCGTCCATACTCTTAGCATTGTATGACTGAATTGAGGCTGCGAGAATTTTGGCCGCCTCAGAAAATGTTATGTCACGTCTTAACCCCAGCCTTTAAAGAAAATCTGAATAGACAGTCTTTTAGCGGGAACGATACAGGCCGATCTGCAACTAAGCATCGGTCGAAAGTCTCAGAAATTGAGAGTACAATAGACGTTCCAAGACCACGTGCCCAATCAGGAAATTTTCTTCATTTGCTCTTGCCGCCACCTTCCACTCGACTTCATTCACTTGCTCGGAATGTCCGTACCAAATCCCCAAACACCGAGGAGGTCTCGGCAGCTGCTTCGAGGTACACCTAGATCCCCTGGGACTCCGCGCCGACACCACGCCGCACATTCTACTCAACTCCAAGGCATTAAGCCGTGGACAACGTCGTTCGATGAAACCCGAAGCGAGCTCATCAAACGGCTCAAGCTCTCCTACATACCGGACGACTGGCAAATCCACCTCATCATGCGAATCCTGCGTGGTTACGACAGCATTTTTCTTGCTGGTACAGGATATGGAAAAAGTCTCATCTTCGAGGGTGTAGCTGTTCTTGGGGGTGCCAGAAAGCTCACGATTGTCGTATGCCCTCTAAAGGCATTGGAGGCAGATCAGGTATGCTTCTAATTCCTGTCATGGGCGAGGAACATTTAAGGTGCTGACTTCTGGCCAAAAGAAAATAGGTTAAGCAGGCAACAGCGAAAGGAATCAATGCTATCCCTATAAATGAGGACAACAATGATCCTGCTGTCTGGAAATCTGCCCAGTACGATGCCCAGGTCACGTATGTCTCCCCTGAGATGGCCCTGTCCGACCAGTTCGCAAAACTCTGGGTGACTGCGAAGTTCCGTGCCCGCCTGCAAGCCTTAATTGTGGACAAAGCACACTGCATCGACGAGTGGGGAGAGGAGTTCCGCCCACTTTACCGTGAGCTTCACCGACTACGAAACTTCACTAGACAAGAAGTTCCTTTTGTGGTGTGCACGGCTACTTGCTCTACACCCACATTCAATACCATCTAGACATCCCTCGGCTTCGGCCATCGACCTTTCTGGGGAGTAGACGTTGGATGTGATCGGCAAAACCTTCTATCAGAGAAGGGAATATATACAATGCAGGCGCGGAAGCTTGCGCAGATCATGGTGGACAGTGGTTGTGCCCATGAGAAGGTTGGGGATTTAATGGGCTGCGTGGGGGAAATCTTTGGTGTCCACATAAATCAGTCGATGAGTCGCCAAACTGTGAGCCATGCAATTTTAGAAGGAGGTGTGGCAGCAAATATACAGGTCATATATGAGCTGTCACTTAACAAAGGTACATAAGATCCTGCTGTTGGAGAGAACCACTGGTCGACTTATTACGTGTTGCCGGTAGGAGCCACAGTTAGCCAGGACAGTACATCAAATCGGGGCATCAATAACGAAGGCGCCCATATAGCAAATCGAGCGCCAGATTACTCATCAGGGAAGCTTGAGATTGACCCAGAATCGATGCTGAAAGTCCGCTTTATCGAAAAGACTAAAGATCACACCAGTGCTGGGTCCGTCGAGAGCTGGAACACACAGATGGAGGAGGGCAGTGATGTCTTCAATCGAAGCCCCCTGGCAGAACGGCTCAAGTGTCGGTATTCTCCTCGGGATTTTCTCAAGGTATTGAAGGGAATGAATGGGGACCATGCAGCCAATGAAAAGAGCACTGCAAAAGGCCTGCAGGACAAAAAACCCGAGGCAAATATCCAGGATCTCAGAGAGCAGGCGCTGGCAGGAAAGTCATACATGGAGCTTGTCCATTACCTGGCAGCATGGAATGCAAAGAAAATCGCCGACGCTGGAGGTGAGGAAGCCTGGAATGCGCTCTCTGCAACAGAACAGACAAAGCGAGATGCAGCGCTTATGAAAGAGATTGTGGAGGCCCTGGGAAAAGAAGTGTACGATGTGCTATCTCCCGAAGACCGTCGAACACTTGATCTGTTCATTTGGGGGGGGTGCTGTATGCATAAAGATCTGAACAGCTTTAAAGGAGGTAATGCGGAGATGATGCTTGAATGGGACAGGCTAGATGTCCCTGGTCCGGTTCTCCTGGCGAACAAGCAGAATGTAGCTATTCTTCGGAATCTGCTGGACCCTGCATTTTCGAAGGATGCTGCACTCACAGACGATCAATTCCGAGCCTTTGAGGCATCTACTTGTGGAGGGGTCAAGGCCTGTGCCCTTGCGGGTGCAATATTCAATCACAAAGATGACAAGAAAGGACAAGCTGACCGTCACGTCGACTTCATGAGTCGGAAGCTAGGGCAACAGCACACAAGATTCCCCAATACAAACAACACTCGTTTTGGGAGTCATGGTGATGCTGCAGCAGAGCTTGTCACTTATCGTTCGCAATATCTCGATATGATGGAGGTCATTCAATGGTCAAAACACAACCCGTCTCTTACCAATATTGAGAAGAACCTCCGGGACGCACTCCTGGATGTCCCAACCCAAACCGAATTCGTTGTGATGGTCATATACCGGGTTGTGATTACCCATCCATATTTACGACAAGTCCGTGGACCAGGAACGGAGAGTACCAACCTCTTGGACCTCGGGCCGCTGCACATTGAGCTTCGTAATCATATTCAGTCTATTCTCAATGATCCCGACATCATTTTTGGAACTGATATCACGTACCAAACTGCCACGCTTGACGGTCAACCGTGGAGCGATCCCAGAGCGATGGAATGTGTCTCCAAGCTCATTCCTACACTCCCCCATGTCAAGGAAATTACCCTCGCATTTTTCTGTGGTGAATTGACTACATGGGTCCGCTTCTCCGCCGAGTTTGCTCCAGGTGGAGTGATCGATGAATGTACGGCAACAGAGCGACAGCTAGCATGGATGCCATCAACAAACGATGCAAATGAAGGAGCTCTTGGGGCATACCGTGTGGCCGTTCGTGGCAAGCCATCGCTCATGCTGCATCAATACAATGCACAAGCGATGTATCGACGAAACGATACCCAGAACTTCATGGACGCGGTTTTGACAGATGAAGACCACACCTACATCATGCGTGAAGCCAGACGAGTCGATGCCAGTGGTCAGGAAGCCCAGAAACGTTGCGAGATTGTTGATTTCCGTATCAAAACAGCAGTGATGCAGAAAGAGAAGGTGCTTGCAAAGATACAGAAGGAGGCAGAGGAACTCCGAGCGCACTTGAATCGGGAGCTGGTTTCCCTCGAAGAAATGGGCTCCCTGACAATTCCATTAATGCATGGCCAACTCAACTCATACCATGCTCGTGGTGTACCAGATCTGTTGGCCAACAGCAGATATGCATGGAAACCAGAAAAATTGGCGGCCCTCAGAACAGCCTACAGGCGGTACCAGCTGAATGGAAACTCTAATCCATCACCTAGCGCACCTAGGGATGTTCCAGCATTAGTCCCGGCAATCATAGAGGAGTGGGAGGTTGAAGAGGATGTCGAAATGGAAGAATAAATTTAATGTGTCCATATAAAATTAATTATTAGTACTTTCTATATGTCTTATACAATGAAACAATATTGGAACTTGAATGGATGGATCTTGGGCATTAAATGCAGCCAGGCAACATAAAAGAAGTAGGAAATAAGGAGCGGCGCGATTTGAGGTGGCTGCACGCTGAGTCAGCGGGCCATCAAAAGTCCATCGCTGCCCAGTCCCACAGTAACGCGACACGTCTTGGCGTCACGCTTGGGACACGTGCTGACCGGTCCAGATACGGATCAAACACGGGTGTGCAGACCCATGTCCTTATATAGACTTGGGTCTCCACAGACATGGGACATGAGCCTTGATTTCTTGCAAGTCACGTCGAAAATCAGCGTAAAAAAATGGTTTACCTTCCGGCTGACAGCCTCCCGCTACCCCGGCACGTGACACGAAGTCCTGACCCGCTGTTGGTCTCGCCAAGCTTGCAAGGGGCTGTTTGACTGCCGGGATTGTGCACGCCGGCGGCCCATGTAACCTCAGAGTAATGTGTCGCCCCGCGTCTGTGCTTAAACCATGTGAATATGTTAACGGTGATTTCGGAAATAGCGCCCTGTGTAATATGTGCCTCGTCTCGCTTTTGTACCATGCAAGCCGGTTGCACCGGTTGCGCCGGGGTACAAATGAAAGACGGCCAGTTGGCGAACTGATGTGGGGGCTTCATGTCCGGGTCGGGGTAGTCCATAGGTGGTGTCTTCATACCCGTCCACGGTGCTCACCGCTTTACACAAGGCAGACATTGGGGGGACAGCCAGAGATAGCCGTGCGGCACGGAGGAAATGGGCCAGCCGCCAGCCTCTAACGGCAACTGTAAGAATGTGTGATGGTTTTTTTTTTGCCCGTGCATGGATTCAAAAGCTCAGGCAGAATTCAGCCGCACAACTGACACTTCCAAATCAGGCAAAACCCAGCGGAGAAGCTCTGGCTGCAGAAACCAGGGTTTCTACATAGACTCTATTTTTGGACGGAGGGTTTCTGCCTGCAACCGGGGTTTCTCAATAGAATTATCCTTTCCTTCACCGGCCACGGTAGTACGCACATCCTACTGTCCTGTGGTGCTTGTGTTATCCCCCCATATACTTTCCGGAAGTTCTGATCCTCCGGCCCCCGGTTCCGGTTCCGTACTCATTCATCTTGTTCTTCCTTCGGCTCGGTATATAACAATTGTATACCATTCCATGGGTGAGAACAAGTAATTCTATGGCTCATACTCATCTTCTGAACATTCAATTGCTCTGTCATCGGGCCTAGCATCCTCCTCTGCCTCATGATCGAGGTCCACTTGCAGAATTTTAGTGACTGGTTTTTTTTATCATGCCCCTGAAAAGAAGAAGTAGGCCCAGAGCGCGTTGGAGCCTCCAGAGGACATAGATGTTGTCGATGAGCACAAAATCTATTTCATTGACTCATTGGGGTAGTGTTGCCATTGATTCGAGTTGCCACTGATTTGTAACTCAACTTGGCCATTGAGTTGACCAACTTGAATGATCGAGTTGAGTCGAGTTGCTCACCAATGTCAGTTGAGTTGGCACAAAGTTGATAGCATCATTTTCCCATCTGCCAAATTGAAGGCACATGTTGATTGACATTGCCCACAGCCACCAGCCAAAGCTCACATGCACTCACATTTGGCAGTGTCTATTCATTTCACTCCTTTTTTAACTCAGACTTGACAGAATGGATAGTGGTCATAAAATCAACTGCGAAAACATTTTCTTTTGTCGTCCTCAGCTTACTCAGAGTGAAAAGTTCCAAGATCTCGTATACAAGTCTCCCTGGCCTCAATTTTGTCCCAGATATTCCTGAAAGTGTCCCTAGGAATCTAGGGAGCATTCAAAATGTATACATGCCAATGGATTTGCTGTCAGAGGCCTTTGAGAACACTCTGTAATACGAGCTGTTGTTACATTGTACTAGGTCACAAAAGGTCACAGCACGTGTTTACAACTCGACTCGACTTGCCATGCAACTCATGTCAACTCGCTAAGTTGAGTTGAGACGAGTTGTGCACACTGCGGCAACACTACATCGGGGATCACCAGTGTCCCGGCCTGGAGGCGGCGCAGACTGTTAAGCCTTAGTGTTGTGGGCCTGACCATTAGGCCTTAAACCTTAAGCCAACACTGCATTCGGCTTGTGGAATCGCGACAGAGTGGCCAGGCAACTGGGTCTTGGGGATGAAGATGTGGCTGCCCAGATACTTGGAGGTGACAAGGAAGAGGACTTTCTTGCAGAGATTATGCAGAATGCAGGTGAGTGTTGACTTGCAAGTTCTGGTATGGTTTGGTTACGGTCACGGGATCTTGCACTGCCATGTGCGCTTAAAACGGAAACAATTTCCAGCTCGTGCACCTCGTTCGAGCTTTGTGGAAGGCCATGGCTGTTGGCTCCGAACTGAATGCATTTGTTTGAAACTATTCTGACTCACATTAACCAGGGCTGGAAGAGCCTGAACCTGACAACATGAATCACGTGTACCATTTATGTCCCACAACATTGACTTTCTGTCCTGGAGGAACACTTTATGTCACGCTGGCAAAACCCTCCTGCCCCTCTGAGTTCTGGATTATCCCTCCCGGAATATAGTTTTGGTTTCCCAAAAGATGTATATTGGCCAGTCCAACAGGCCATTAGTGTCGTCCTCTATAACTAATTGTGTCCACACTATAACAACATTGTGTCCATTGTTTTATGGCTTTATGTCCAGATAATTCTATTTGGCAGCCCCCCTACCAGAGGTTTTGGGGCTGCCAAATAACATTGTTCTATTTAGCAGCCCTCACGTGACCTTATCTTTCGGACCGGCGCTCTCCTGTCAGATCTCTTTACCTTTTGACGTCCTGCCTCGCGGTTTGGCCCACAGCTGTGGACCGCCCGAAGGGCCAGTAGAAGACGAACACTACCAAACTACTTTGAATGAACTTGACCTGCAAATTCTCTCGTTCAAGCTTGAGATTTTCTCGCTGGTCTGGTGGACAAAAGTACAACTTGCCATATCGACTTATTGCCATATCGACTTGTGATGCAGCATGAAAATTTTGCAAATTTCACCTATGAGACCCATCTCCCTTCCCTCTTTCCTCCACCATGGACTTTTCAGCCTATGTCACTCCTCACCTGCACACACAGTTTTCCGCCAAAAGTTTCACTGCTATAACGGTCGCTGAAGCCCACGATATTGTCCAGAACAACAGACTTCCCTCCACGCTCCCCAAAAACAGCATTAAAAGATGGCTCTTTGACTGAGAAGTGCCAACCACGATTCTGGAGATTATTGTGGCCACCGGGGAAGCCATCCCTTGTGTCAATGATATCCTTCCAATCACCCAGACAATGGACAAGGCCTTCAAGCGAGGAGCACGCTCGGTCTGCCTTGAGCTCGGTGATAGCTTCGTCCGATACCATCTCTCAAAGGTATGTGTAGATAGGGATTATAAATGTGTCCACCCTCATTCCCCGTTCCCAGATCACCCTCATCAAGAATATAAATAATCAGGCGTATAATCTCAGTGCGGTTTCCAGTCTCCTGGATCGTGTGGTGTCCTCCTCCCTTCTACTCCCTGACCTCATCGATGACCTAAAGGGCAACAAGTTTTCCGAGCACCTCGCCGGGTTTCATGTCACAGAGACGCCTCTCTATAGCCTCGGATGCTTGCTCAATGAGCGCTGGGCCATAGAAGACATTATCAATGCCCGAGCCGAGTTAAACTACTTTCGTCGTGCAGTTGCAGAGCTCGGCGAAGTGCCCTCTTTCCTTTTTCTCCCCACATCCTTCATCAATGACTGTTGCAAACTCATGGAACTGCCGAATCCGCAGTACTCTCAAAACATCATCTGGGAGCACGAGCGCGTTCGCGCCGGGCGGGTCACCAGCCTTGGATTTGTCTCTTATTCCATGGATCATTATTCTGCTGTCGTCAAACTCAGTGAACTCGAGCACGGCGACTCCTTGCACCTCTCTGTCTCGCCTGACCTGCTGCCCATTCTACGTTGGGTCTTTGCAGGGCTTCCAGGCTTTGCACCATCTTCGACGCAGACACACATCACCCCGGGCCTCATGGATCGACAGTCCACCATGGCCGGCAGCTGTTGCTGACCTATTAGGTTATCATGTGCGGTGTGCACGTCTAGCTAAGTTTCTATTTTACCTCCGAGTGCATCCTTATTTGATTTCGTTGTCACCAGCTTGCTCGGACACACCGTCCAATCCGGATCCGGATATGTCGTCGACATGCATGGCCCAGACACCGTGGAGTAAGGTGCATGCAATGACTATTTATTCGTGTGAGTGATACACCTCCCATCCAGTACCGACTGGACCTGACACGGATTCCGTACGGCAGGGACGAGGAGGCGGCCGTCTCCCTGTATGCTCATGGACCAAGGTTCGTTTAGCTACTAGACTACCTACAACAGCATGCAACTAATACAAACTCATTCCGCCAGACCCGGATGTGTCGGACCTCTGCAGATTGACTTGACGATGTGACGCTCACGCAGCACGCCTGGACTTGCAGCCGCAGGCCACAGCGCAGCTCGGTGGTCGGGTGGGATCATCCACTGAGTCGGCTGGTGTTTGCGCTCGGTGGCCGGGGCAGCACGCCATGGACGAGTCCGAGAGAAGCGGCCACATAGCGGTGGAGGAATGACGAGTTTAGTGGGAGTGGGACTCGGCTAATGCTCGGCTAAACACTGTTAGTGGGACTCGACCCTCGGTTAAAGGTAGTGGTGGGACTCGGCCATCAGCGCATCAAAGTTGCTTGAAACCCCGCTCACTCATATGCACCGCGCAGCGGGCCCAGCAGCAAGCGTCAGGGGGGTCCATCTCCCCCGCGCAAGATATTCCAAAAAGAGGAGGAATAAGTAGAAAAAATACATACACACAAAAAAACATATGGAGCACCACACAGTGGGCCTCCGCAGCGAGCGGAAAGCTCCGCGCAGCCGGCCCAGCGGCCAGCGTCAAGGGGGGTACGCGGGGGTCTCCCCCGCGCAAGAGGATTCATGAAAGGGAGGAATAAGCATATATTCTCGGTAGAATCCGAGCCTAAAACCCAAGGGATGTGCCGTCATGCAAAATGAGGGGTCTGGAGGGAACACTGTTCCCCCCAGCGCAACGTAGTCTGCCCGAAGGAACATTAAGAGTTACTCCGGGAGCAGAAATAGAAAAGGAATGGGTTTCGGATTTAGGATTGATGGGTGATGTGACGTAGTGACAAGTAGTGATAGGAGTGATTATCGGGCAATCTACACTCTTTCTCAATGCCCCCACGCAATCTGAGCCCCCAGGAGACTGCCAAATGGGTTGCCTTGATTGTTGGCAGCTTCATTGAAGACTGTTTTGTCGAAATTCCCGCCATTGCCGACGCGACTTCTCTGGTCATGGAGGAATTGGAGGGCATGTGTAAGGTCCTCAGGGTGTGTGGTCCAGTTGGCCGTGTTCTTCGGGGGCATTTTGGGCTTTTAAGAGGCACTGGGGACGCGACGCGACGCGCAGAAAACAAGAGAAAAAGCAGGGATCACTACTTGTCACTACGTCACGTCACCCATCAATCCTAAATCCGAAACCCATTCCTTTTCTATTTCTGCTCCCGGAGTAACTCTAAATAGATACAATAAATACTTTGCGTCCCAAAAAGCTGAATACTTGCCGATGGCTGCCGAAATTGATCTAGTGATGGCAGCAGGCGGCTGTGCCATCATTAGTAGGACTCGCTTAATTTGCGCGAGTCCCACTCCCACTAATCTAGTATATACTCTAGTGGTGCGTCATTACATCCTGTTCCTTTCTCTTGCTGACGTTCCCCCCTTTCCCTTCCCCTCCCTCCTCACGCTCTCCGGCGCAGCAAACACACCATCAAGTGTATCGTGGGCTGGAGTGTTTGTGTTTGCACTCGGTGGGGGTGGGCCGATCCCGGCCACGCCAATTAACCTCGACGGCCAGATGGCGCATGGCGGACACGTTGTCGCTCGCCTCGCCTCTCATCTCCATGTGCAGTGCATGTAATTTCGTTGGATACATCCTATAGTAGGTGTAGAGCAATATATCATTCATTCCGCAACTTGAATTCAACGTATCGGAACAGTGAGATATGGATGATATGAAAAACATTGTATCTAGTATGGCAGGGTATGGCTGGAATGTATTACTACCTCTGAGTCTATTGGTGCCATCTGCATTGCATCGCAGTTTCCAGCTGCCTGTGGCTATGTCTTTGCTTATTCATGCATTGTTTGCACTTGTTCGCCGCCTGTGGCTTTATTCCTTGTCCGTGATCCATACTAACATCATTTCTTTGACTGTCACCCATTTTAATTTACAGCATCTATGATCTTGATAGGTGAGTTGCAATGGTTAATGACTTTATACACTGCTGATGGCTTCTATGTAGCATCATGTTCTCGAGTTCAATCAAGGTGTTGCATGGCCGTCGCATGCGGATGATCATTCCCAGGGGACGACACATCTGCCCCACCCCCGCTCACGGTGCTCATCCGATATGGGTGTGAACGAGGAACTTGCTGGCTGGTGCAGTTGTTGTTGGGGAGTTGGACAGACAGATGGACAGGGAGTGCAGAAACTTACAATTGAGCTCATACAGGACAGGGATTGAGCTTTCTGGCAGTCCGAGTGAGGCTGGACAAGTCCCTACACATCTTTCTCACGACGTGTCTTGGAGGTGATTAGGCTGAATCAGGTAAGTGTCACGGAATGTAACACAAGTGACACCAGGCGATCTTCGTCCTCCAAGTCCGTGGGAGACCTGGTCCGACACTGCCACTGGCGCAGCGTGGTGGGGAGGGACACATATGTGCTGTAAGAAGACATGTAGATGTCTCCACTATCTCCGGACTCTGGAGCGAGAAATGTGCCCCATTCCCGAGCT
Organism: Mycena sp. CBHHK59/15; assembly: GCA_029204085.1. Taxonomy (NCBI): domain Eukaryota; kingdom Fungi; phylum Basidiomycota; class Agaricomycetes; order Agaricales; family Mycenaceae; genus Mycena; species Mycena sp. CBHHK59/15. The sequence goes on from JARGXW010000126.1 coordinate 147,662, forward strand.
CGTACATGTCTTGTGCCTTCTGCAGAAACGGATGCAATACCATCACCAGCTACACCAAAGTACAAGATACATTGGAACACTGTGGAACATGTCGAAACATGTTGGTACAGCCCAAACAAACCGGTTTGTGTATCTCCTCGTGAATGGACCTCGCCGCCAGTACAGAGCCATGAGGATGCCAATGGGGACAGCTCAGACGAAGAGGACCATGAGGAGGCCTTTGCCACACCCATTACTGAGGCCGGGAGCATCAATTTACGGGGCAGGGGCAGGGACTTTGATAGGATTGATGGCTGCGAAGGGCAGACTGATGTGGTGGTACTGATAACCGCTTATCAGCCGCTTATCTCTGTCGATCATATCTATTTCCATCTACTGATATCTCACTATTTAACAATAGCTATTAGTTATTTAAGAGCTATTTAGCGGGGGCAGCTAAACCACCCCAAAGCCCTCTAGTTAGAGGGGGAGATTGACCACATCTCCCCCTCTAACTAGAGGTGTTAGCTGGGCTGTATAGGTGCTCTGGGTGTCTATGAGGACTGTATGCCACAGGTATCATGAGCTACCAGCTGCTACTGAGGTCACACACCAGTGCTACCAGCTGCTACCTACAGGGGGACTTGTCTATGGTGCTACTCTGACTACTGGCACTACTGGATGCTACTGAACAATGTGGTTTTTTCCTGATGCTTTGACAGGACGGACAGCTATTTTGCCACCCATACCCATCCTGTCTATTTCCAAGACCGAGAGGCTCAACGGGACAGGACAGCCTGCCATTAACGGCACCTGTCACACCAGTAAAGACGGGGATGGTGGGCAGCCCGAACCGACATGTTCCAGCTGCCAGGTCGTCTTACTGCAGCAGTTACATGTGATAACATCATGGCAGAGCATCCCGATCCTGTCTATTTCCAAGACCGAGAGGCTCAACGGGACGGGACAGCCTGCCATTAACGGCACCTGTCACACCGGTAAAGACGGGGATGGTGGGCAGCCCGAACCGACATGTTCCAGCTGCCAGGTCATCTTACTGCAGCAGTTACATGTGATAACATCATGGCAGAGCATCCCGATTGGTCACACAGTCCCTGACGATTGTGCTTTCCTGTATGGCAAGATGTTGCCAGAGACATGTCTGCAAAAATTGACCACATCAGCACCTGGTCTTGGATTGGCGACATCCATGTAAAGAATGTGTCAACAAAGACAGGCTGGATGGACGGTAGGATGAGGGCTGTACAGGAGCTTCAAGATGCGTAATGGGAACCCCCATTTGATTCAATAGATCATGAAGGTGGGCTTAGTATCTTTTGCCCGTTTGGAAAGGACAAGATGGTCCAACTCCACCCACCAAGTCCGGGCAAGAGGGATGAAGATCTAGATGAGAGAGACAGACACATCCCAGACTTTCTGGACGAGGCACAACAACTTTAGTGGCATAAGTGTTCGTGAATGCCTATTTATGGTGCCGAACGCCTGTTGATGGTATTGAACACCTACATATTGATCATCAATAGGGGCGTGAACACCTAACGAAAGTGAGCGTGTGCCGCGCATTACCATCCACTGCCGTCCTTCGGCAAGGGCTCGGCTGGTTAGTGGTTCGGGTTGGTGGTTCAGGTTAGCGGTTAGAGGTTAGAGGTTGGGGTTAGCGGTTAGCGGTTCCAGTTAGAGGTTAGAGGTTCTGGTTGGTGGTCAGGGTTAGAGTTAGGTGTTAGGGTCCAGGGATATTGTAACTTGTTGTCTGCAGCTAAACCTGCCGAAATCCCACGATGTGATGGCTCGTCAAATTACCGCATATAGATGACGCCTCAAGAAATAGGCCGCATAGTGCTGCTGGAAGTTGGAGCTGGCTGAAGTTGATCCGGAGCTCAACTCAAGTCGTTGCCTTATCAGGCGCCTTAAGCTGATGCCAGCTCAACTCAAGTCCTGCATTGGGACAATGTGTTTTCCTTCCTGCTGCCCACATTCCCTTCATCCTAGAACCTCAATGAGATTTATTTTAGTGTTGTATGATATGCTTGGACCCTGAGCCAAGTTTTCGGGGAAATTTGGAGCAGATTTCAGTCCCGGGATGTGCCGGAGATACCACCGTGCCAGATTTTGGCCTTAGAAGCCTCTTTTTACAATAAACCACCAGCAAAAACACATTGAAAAATAATTTTTGGGTCTCATTTCTAACTCAAAGGACTACACATTATGCCGTCCGATAATTTTTTACACTGCGACAGATTAGGGAATCCGAGCGATCAGCTTGAGGCAGCTCAAGCTGATTACGCCTTAAGGTCAGCTGAGTTTGAATTTCCATCAGCTTAAGGCCAGCTCAAATCAACTTCCGGCAGCACTAAATAGGTGTTCGGTACCATCAATAGATGTTCGGCACCATCAATAGGCGTTCACGAACGCCTATGCTACTGATCTTGTATGTACTCGTTGGAAAGGGGATTCGAGGGCCAAACAGGACATATCACACACACAGTTATAATATGCTGTTGAGTTGATATATAAGCATCCCATGTCGTGCTTAGTAAATGTTTTGCTTTGACAAGTTGATAAGGATCTTAGCTGTGCGAAACACTGGCACAGTACTCTTTTTCAAATGATATACTTGCATTAGTTACTGTCAGGGGTTGATAGTGCATATATTAAAATTTTCGGCTTCTGGCACGGGGACTCGCACTCACCAAAGCAGGGGTCCTCGAACGGGCCCAGCGCAGTTGAAGTTAACCGTGGAGTAAGATCAGGTGTTGTGTTCCACCGGAGACTCGCAAAAGCAAGAGGATGCGTGGACTTGTCAGGAGACTCCGACATGTAGGAACCACGGGGTTGCCGGCTGAGAGGGTCGAAATAAATAAAAACGGCCCCAGTTATTTCATTGACAGATCGGAACACCCTTGCTCGCTGCGAAACTTTGTCCAGAGTGCCTACTAGTATTCTACGCTTCGACTAGGAAAACTGTGCATAAATGTCTCCTGAAGCCTCTAGATGCTGAGTGGCCAGGTCCATAGTGTGGTTCCCCATCCGTGATAGTATTTGTCTTGCTTCAATCCTCACTCGAATACATCCCTCCTGTAGTTTAAGCCTTCTCACAAGAAACATGTTCTCTAAGCCCTCTGTCGTCGCCACCTCTATCCTTGTTGTGCGTTTGAAGCCGCATCGTGACCCATTAGCATTAACATTCTACTTTTTGCAGACAGTTGCCCGACTTCCCCCCAGTGCTGCAGCGCTGTTGTTCCCTCAAACAGCACAGCTGCGGGCGCCGTCGCTGGCGTGCTCGGCCTTCTCATCAAAGACCTCAACGTCCCCGTGGGATTGAATGGCTCCCCCATCACCGTCATCGGAAATAACTGGTACATATTTTACTTAAAAACTAACTCATCACTGACCTGAAAATGTAGCAGTGGCACCAGTGTCACCTGCAATGCCCCCGAGAAGGAGTGGGGTAAGTTCTTCTGCATGTCTTCATACTGACCATTCCCAGGTGGTCTCATCGCCCTTAACTGCATTCCAATCACGCTCTGAGGCGTTGGAGATCAATTTTCATGTTCGAATGGTAGGCATTTTCTTTCCTGAAGTAGTTCTGGACTGGCAGAGATATTTCAAAAACTCTTAATGGAATTCATCCGGTTCTCCAGAAAATACTGTGATTGTCTTTAATTCACAACACTACCCGCCACGCGTTGTGGAAGATTGACCCCACCATCCTCCGAACCAGATTAAGCGCCCACGGCGCTTACAGAACTATTTATTTTATCGTTTATGAACTGGGTCGGGTGCGCAGTCGTAAGTCAAGCTAAACTGAAAGAATTGTACCTCGGCTTCACTAGTTTTGCAGATTCTACGGAAATTCGGCTGCGACATTGATATGAACAACAAATGTATGTACAACACGAAACGACAAGAAGTGCTTGATCGACATAATAGACTTTCAATCGATACATTACTTCTTGCTTCGCGTCGATGTTCACAACGAGAATATACCTTAGATTGATGTGCTATTACAGTAATGTTCAAAGATAGATAGGATCATTAGGATGTGCTGAGTACGATTGGCCACGATGGACAAAGTTTACTGTTCCTGGGGATGACATTTGCGCATATGCCCCTTCAACAGGTCCGGTCGAGAAAACGGTTTATCACACTCCAAACACTTGCTCTCCAAACTGTGAAAATGGCAGGTGGCGATGTGCTTGACTAGACTCGACACCTGGAGAGGTTTCTCCCTCTTGCAGTTTGGCCACTTACAATGTATTTCATCCGTTCCAAAATAATGCTCAACTGGCGCGGGAGGATCGACGGGGGCTGTACCGGGTTCCGGAGGTTTGATCATCCAGCACGAGGGCCCATGCCTTCCGATCGATGAGCGATCGCCTTCGACGTACTTGAGGCATCCGGGCCAGTCACATCTGTACATGACAGTCCCATCCTCCGAAAGGACGACAGGCGCTGAGGCTTGCTGGTCAGGCAGGCTGTTATAAAACATAAGTCACAGGCATTGAAGTTCAAATGAAAGACCGACGAGATACCAGAGGACACCATGGCTGGCGCATGATGCGTGCGGGGGACACTAATGAGACAGCATGAGCGATGAGCCGAGAAGAGGGACGCAGAGAAGTCACCGATAAGGGTGCGCTACATCGCGGTGTTTGGACCTTCCAACGCGCTGAGGGACTGGGGGCGGTCCCATCACTCCAGCTGGATTGTTCGCGAGCGATTTTGCGGGGGGACACTCGAGAGCGAAGGGGTTGGGGGGAGTGCTAGTCGAATTTTTATCAGCAAATGTTATATGTAGGGGAAGGATTATGGTACTCACAACATATTGGCGTCCAATTGAGGGCTGGAGAAACACGCTTGGCTACGGCGGTTGTACGGCTGATACGGGGAGATGGTTGGCTGCCGCATCGTGGGCTCCATCGACTGGACGGCCTGCTCAGGCTGTGGGATGAAGAGTACATGCGAGCCAGAGGGCCGCGCCAGCTGCAAATAACCTCGGTGTTGCTGGAACTGATTGTGCACGGTTGTGGAAGTCGACACGGGGAAAGACTGGTTTGACGATCCCGCAGTGGCTACCAGTAGGTCGGAAGCAAGAAAATATTCATTCGGGGCGTATTGCGACCGGCAGTCGACTTCAGTGTCGGGAGTGAAAGGGAAATCCTGGCCGCATGGGAGGTATGGGGCTAGTTGCACGGGGGTGAGCGTGTACGGACTGGTGGGCTGTGGCGAAGGAGCAGCGGCACCGATAAGAAACCACATAACTCCCGGAGCCGCGAAAGAATCCGCACTGTTGGTGGTATGGGATGCATCGGCAATCGAGAAGCTACGGGTGCCACTGAAAGAGTCCAGATCTGCGTACGGAGAGGAATACTCGGTGGGCATGTATCGAGGAGGTTCCATGAGGTATGGGTGGGGATAAGCGCGTGATTGAAATCGAGGACGATGGTTGGGCTGCGACAGGAACTCTTCGTCGACAAGTGGCAAATGTACGACAGAGTCGTCGCCGTGACATGTGTCTTCTGCGCTGTCTGGCTGATAAGGCGCGTTCTGGAGTGTGGCATTGTACGGAGCCGCGTCCCAGGTAGGGTCACCAGAGGGAGCCAGGGAAGAGCTGTCGGTCCAGGCCACATTGTACGTCTGCGCATTGGGTGTGGACGCAGCGCCGCCACTATAATGAGATAAAGGCGCAAGGGTGGTGTCGGAATGATTGTTCGCGTTGTTAGGGAGCGTGAGGCCGTGCCGCATGTGAGGAATTTGAGGTGGAAAGGGGACGGGGAAACGACAGTTGTAGAAACCCGCTACGGGGAGAAGGTCGGGGATCATGACGACTGGCGAAGGAGAGGGTGCGGATACAATGGCGGGTGAGAGAGGCAGCGCCGGCGCTGTCATGCTGCATGGCAGGATGGTGAGCAAACGCTGTGGATAGAATTTTAATGTGACATACTCTAGATACTCCGCGCTCCAAGATTGATGCTCTCCACTAGGGAAACTGTATGAGACGCGTCCTGTCAGTGGGGAGGGTGGAACATCGACGAAGAACGTACTTGGCTTCGTATTCATTGAACGTGGCGTGGCACGACATGGCCAGTGAGGTAGGTGGCAGGGTAATGAGATTAGAGTGGGTATCGATAATGTGGTATGAAAAATAAAAGTATAAGTGGGCGCGGAAGAAATGGTAGCAAAGTGTTGCGGTTTCGCGTCTGTTATATATGTCTCGTGATCGAGTAGACAGTGAGGGCGGTGTTTTCCATTCTGGGAAACCTCAGGAAACGTGTGCATGCTGGGGCCACCCAGTTCTTTGTGCCCGGTCGATATCACGTAAAGCCCCAATGCCAGTGCCAGAACCGCATGGGACATCGTTTTTGTTTGTAGACCTCATCAGTAATAGTGCAATTTCCTTTTGGGGCTTTTACGGCTTTTTTAGCCCGTTTTGCTTGTGCACAAGCTCATCAGACAGAAAAGACCCACAAGCCGAACAAGCAAGACTGACGAGTCTGAGTTGATGCCTTTCTTTTTGAAACAAAATCTTGCGAATAACTTGCATCTTAGTCTTCCTCCCTGAATCCGCGGAAAACAGCAATCACAAAAAGAAAAAAAGCAATTGGGCGTGTTAGCGGGTGGGGAAATATGGACAAGTCTTTCAAACTCCGCCCATCACGATGCCGATTGTTGACAGATGGCAACGGATGGCGTGACTTGCATCACATGGTTGGTCGCCTCTTTCCTTTTCCCCCCATTTTTTCCACTTGCCTCCCGCCTCAATCCGTGTCTCTGGGGCCCTTTGCCTCGTCTGACCATAGGCCAGTTCTCCAGCTACCCATACAGGTGTCTCGCAAATCCGTCGGCCCTTTCGCCTCATTTTTTCCAAGCTCTCAAGATTTTCCGCCCTATTGCTTCCAATTTCTCAATTGCAGCACGCCTCTCCGATGCCCTCACTCCTCAATGTCGCTGCCCAGCCCGTCGCCGCCGACGTACGCGTGTAGCCGCACTACCTAGGGCTCAGTGCGTCGCGCAGCCTAGTGCCCGCGCCCCTCGACTCGACCGCGAGCGGCGTCATGCCGCCACGACCGCGCGCCACAGACCATCACAATTTCCAATCTGTTTTACCGCGCCTCGCACTGCCGCGTCTACCCCCGGTCGGGTTTGGATCTATTAGTCGCATCCCACACTCCCTACCTACGGCTGCATTGCAGATCACCTGTCGTTATCTCTTCCTTTTTTAAGTTCCCCGCCCCGCCCGGCTCGACCCTTCTTTTTTCGTGCCTTTCCTACTATATTCCACCATCATCCGGGCCTTTTTATGCCCCACATTATTATATGTAGCTCAATATATTGAAATACTGCATATTCCTCGTGCCTCTTGTGGGCTTGTCTAACTTTTCTGGCTTGCGGCGAGTTGCTTGTCAGATTTTTGACATAGCTTGTTGACTTGTCAGCTTGTCGGCTTTTTGGGCTTGTACAAGCTTGTACAAGTGTCTACAAGTGCCGGCAAGTAAGTTGTTAAAAGCCTGATGCTGTGTGCATCAGCAATTTGACAAGTCCTTCCCGGCCAGCTTTCCGCACCTTTTTTACCTTTCGTCTTTGGTAGTCCTTTTTTTGGACCTTTTTTCTTGGTGGCCAATAGCTTCCTTCTAGTCCTTTCTCCTCTTTGTCCTTCAGTGCCTGCTAAGTCAGTTGAAACTCCGACACACGTGCTCGTTTGATGGGCCAATCGGCAGCCGCTATGGTGCAACAACTTGGAATGCTGCATTGTTACCTGTTCCATATCTGCTTACTTCGAGCTCGCACTGTCTTGTACCTGGGATAACATACAGTGTATATATAGATATATGTGATTTCATCAATAAATGGGTTTCGGGAATAATTATCCTCTCCCGCTATGGCTTTTTTAAGTCCTTTTATTTCTACTTGTGAGTTACCTTTCCGCCACTTTTTGCGTGCTTTTTTCCTTGTGCAAGGAAATGGACTAGTCTTAGAAAAGCTCCGATAGCTTTTCGTCTTTTTTCCCTTTTTGTCCTTTCAAAAGGACCAAAAGCCAGGGAAAAGACGATCCGTCAAGTTGCTGATGTGGCTCCAGATCGCTTACGGAGTTGGTCAAGAATCACATCATTTCCATGAGACTGCAGACTTTGAATTTGTGCGCCAGTGGGCAATGGGAAAAACATTCAGTCTGACGAGCCAGCGAATGCAGTACTAGAAGAAATCACTGTTGGAGTCAAGTTGGAGTTCAATCCCGAAGATCCATATGTTGTTACCAGGGGTGTGAGTCAAGGGGACCCCCTATCCTGCTTATTATTCAATCTGGCTATTGAACCGCTTGCATGCCTACTGCGGAAATCTGATCTTGAGGGAGTAGTCATTCCTGGAACAAATAAGACTTTAGTGGTATCACTTTTCGCTGATGACACCACAATCTACCTGAAATCCACTGACTCCATGGAGACTCTGTGGAGCATTCTACGCCTCTGGTGTGCTGCATCCACTGCAAAATTCAATGAGCATAAAACAGTGCTCCTTCCTTTTGGGAGGTCCTCCTATCGGCAGAAAGTCATAGGAGAAAGACGAATCAACAGTCACTCCCCCATTGGTAACATCGACCCAACTATTAAAATTGTGCCTGATGGCAAGAGCTGCCGCATGCTAGGTGCATGGATCAGCAATAACATCCCTTATACCACACCATGGCCTTCTGTCCTAGAAAAAATTAATACCGATCTCATGCACTGGCAAGCAACACACCCGACTCTGGAAGGGAAGCGTCACATCATTAGTACTGTAAGTACTTGTATGTAGGCAACCGTCACGGTCACGATTGGGTCTGTTGCGTTGCCCAAATCGCCTCTGGTCACGGTCACGATGAGGTTGGTTGCCTTGTCTGATACCGTGACATGCGGAAAATATTATTATTTTGCCCCAAAGCCAACTCGGAAACCACATAAAGGCTCCAAACCACTTCCTCCACTGTGTCTGTGCAGAATAAGAGCTTCAAAACACATTTTCGGCCAGAATTAAGGCTAAGTTGAATGTTGTTTGTTGCTGAAATTTCAACAGTCACGGTGAAAATTGGGATGGTTGCGTTGCTGCAAGCTGCTGGCGATGTCACGGTCAGAGGGGTGGTTGCCTACATACAAGTACTTACAGTATGGTAATTGGAGGTCGAACACAATACCTGACCCGAGTTCAAGGGATGCCAAAGGACATTGAGGACACACTTGAAAAATTGATACGGTCCTTCTTGTGGGACGGAAAAACAGCCAGAGTATCACTGGAGACAATGATCCTCCCAGTTGATCAAGGAGGGAAAGGAATTCTGGATATCTCCTCTCGGAACAAAGCAATTCATCTTTGGAATCTTCAATGCTACCTCATCCAAGGAGACGACCGACCATCGTGGTGCTATTTTGTTGACTTCATTCTCAGAAAATACCTGGAGACTAGCTACCTAAATATCAGGCCAGGTCAAATCCTCAATATCTTTTTAAACGACATTCATTTCCCCATCCCCAGGTCAGACAGGATACCTGACGACCTGAAGGGTATGATATCTGTAGCCCAGGAGTTCAACCTCAAATTTACAGCACTCTCAATTGACCGTGATGTCCAACTGGAGATGCCGATATGGAAGCACCCTGCTATCCGCCAACCACCTTATAAAAATACCTGCCTTCGAGATGCAGCAATTTGCCTCAGAAACCAACATGAGGTTCGGACGGTTAAAGACGCCCTCATAATAGCTACGAGGAAAACTACGGTGGCAAGAAGGCCACACACAATCAACCCTAGTAGTGGCATTGCCCGTAAAAACTGTGGATGCCCATCTTGCAACAGTGATCGAAATGAACTTGATTGTGTACACCCTGGGAAATGCATCGAGACCGCCCAGACATTGATAGACTGTATAATGCCAAAGTGGAATCCGCTAGCTCCAACGGCTGACCTTTGTGACGAGCTTAAACTGACAGCAGAGGAATTGGAAGCTAACCAAGGAGAGATAGAAATTGATAAACCAATGACCTATGATCCAAACTTCAGATTAGCCAGCACCAAGAAGGGCTGGCGGATCTTCGCTGGGGATGATTCAATGAAGGAGATTCCAGCACGACGACAACTCCGATTGGAGCCAGTCCCTGATCAAATAACAACCTTTATACATATCAAGGTCCTGCGTGCTGGTCAGTATGATCCTCAAATTATGGCAAGATTCAAAATTGTTTCTGATGAGCTCAATGAGGATGCAACTGTGAACCTCACATTTGACGATCCAACCATAAAAATCAACTTCAGATCAGGGATATTGGGGGCTACCCTCACAGTGCTGCAGAAAATCCCATGCAATGCCCCCTTACTACTATGCTCTTCATCCGACTTTCTGCTCAAAACTTTGATTAAAGAGAGAACAAAATCTGAAAATGACATGTTAGACCCAAGTTTCCTGCTCTTCAAAGCAGTATTTGCAGCGCTGAATGAGCGTGTTGCACGGACACAGTTCAAGCAGACAATGATTACTTTCCCTGTAACCGCAGGCATTCATTCATACCCTCCACTGGAGGTTGATACCCAAATCGATTTGATGTTCAGCTGCCCGGGTATTCTAATCTCACAAGGCTCACAGCGAATGGCAGACACTCAGAGCCGTTCAGGAAGGCAACATTTATCAACTTAGATCGTATCCGGTGCTCCGTGCATGAAGTCTCTGATTACACTCCTACCGACGAAATGATTTGGAAATCTATACGTTCCACAAATCTGAGACGACTTCACCGTGAATTATTTTGGAAGTCGATTCACAACATTTTCAGAGTCGGTGACTTCTGGACACACATTGACAATCTTGAAGCTATTGCAGTCTGCCCGACATGTGGTGTCCCGGAGAGCCTTGAACACATTGCGATGGAATGTGATGCCTCAGGGGCAAAATTAATTTGGCAACTGACTGAGGACCTCTGGACCATGAAATATTCAAACTGGCCCCTCCTCAGCTGGGGACTTATCTTGGGTTGCAACCTAGTTAAATTTAAACACTCAAATGGGAAATTGATCCCTGCGATGGGACGATTATTTGCCATTCTGGTATCCACAGCCTGGCACACAATCTGGAACATCCGGAATGATAAGGTTCTAAAGAACCCACACCGTAACATTACAGATGTTGAGATTCACAACCGATGGCTGAAATCTGTGAATTCCGCACTAGGACGAGATCGAATCCTCACCAATAAAATGAAATTTGGTAATCTTGCACTGAATAAAGATCTTGTCCTAAGAACATGGAGTGGTCTACTAATGAACGAAGCTGCTCTGCCGGACGATTGGACTTACACAGTGGGGGTTTTAGTGGGTATACAGCCATTGACATTGAATGATCCAAGAAATGGGATAGGATAAATTTATTACGGCTGGAGTCCCACACTATGGTACTTGTGCGTAATGGCATTTCCTCCCTGGACAACTTCCCCGGCATTAACTAGATTTATCTGGTAGACCCAGCGGATGACCTTTGGAATGCTTCTGCAGACTGAATTTCATTATCCCAAACACTCCAAAAAAAAAAAAAAAAAAAAAAAAAAAAAAAAAGAAGCTCCATGGAAGCCGTGAGAATGTCCCGGAACGTTCCGGAGCTTTCCCGCGCACTGCGCCGGCTTCACCGCCGCACTGCTCAGTCAGCCTCGGGGATGTTTACTCATCTTCCTGGACTCTTGTAGATAGTTCTAGTTACTTTCTCAGTAGTATAAAAGCCAGCTCTTTCAGAGCCTAATAGAATAATAATTTCTTCTCTTATATTTCAGTTAGAGCTGCCACAACTTCAATAATCACGACACTGAGGAATCACTTAATGAGGTCCCAGCTAGAAGGTATCAAATTCCTGGAGAAACACCGAGCACGGTGACATATTTTTTACACCCAATTATTCTCAATGCCGGTGAATTTGGGCCGAGGATTGAGTTGAAGATAATGAGGGTATCCAACAGTGCACAAGTCAGTATGACACTGTCCCTCACCTTTGATAGGGCCGAAACTCCATTGGGTAGACCTAATGTTTGAAAACCCAGGAATGATGTTGTCCCGGGGATCTCAAAGAGTGTTCACAAATATTATATGCTCCCTATGGGCGAAACCTTACCGAAAATTCACTTTTGTGAATCTTGACCGTATTTGATGCGCTGTAGACGAGATATGCAGCTATACACCATCTGATTCAATGATTTGGAAATTGATACAATCCACCACTCTGCAACGACGCTCACAGGAGTTTTACTGGAAATGTATTCATAACACCTTCAGAGTGGGAAGTTTCTGGTCCCATGTTGAGCACCTGGAGCGAAATGGGACCTGCCAGGTGTGCGACATGATCGAGAGCTTAGAGCACATTGCGCTGGAGTGCAACTCACCGGAACAGAAGTTAATTTGGGCCCTCTCGAAACAGCTATGGTTGAAAAAATATGATACTTGGCCAACCCTGAACTGGGGATTGATCTTGGGCTGCAACTTGGTGAAATTTATGTCTCCGAGGGGCCATGCGTTACCTGAAAAAGGGAGACTGTTTGCAATTTTAGTATCAGTGGGTTGGCATCTCATTTGGAACCTCCGTGTGAATCGTGTCATGAAAAATCAAGGTGCAACCCAGAGTCCAGCAAGCATCCACAACCAATGGCTTACCACCATGAATTCGGCCTTACGACGCGACCGTATTCTCACGAACAAAATTAAATTCGGCCCACTCGCATTGAAGAAAAACATGGTGCTGAACACCTGGAGTGGTCTGCTTATGGATGAGGACGCTCTGCCGGATGATTGGACACTCACAGAGGGGGTTTTAGTGGGTATGTGGCCAATGAATGGTATAGGATAAATATTCTCGAAGGCCAGAGTCCCACACTGGTAAAAAATCGTGCGTAACGGCATTTCCTCCTGGACAAAACTCACCGGCATGACTGGCCCAAAACCAGCAACACAAGCGGACAGACTCAGAATGCTTCTGCAGACTTTGATCTCGTTATCCCAAACGCTCCAAAAAAAAAAAAAAAAACGACACATAAACGGCCGATAAATAAGTGCCTCCAGTTCCCACGCATACGTCACCTTTGCTGACCAAGTTGGTCAGCAAAGATGACGTATGCGTGCAAGTAAGAACTTACTTGAAAGAGGCCCCGGGAAGCTCCACCAAAGGGTTGTCAGAAAATTTTCGGAATTTCGGCCTCAAAAACGCAATTTTTTTTCGCCTCCAAGTCCTCAAAAACGCAATATCGGACAGGGGTCGTCACAGTCACATGTGTGACCCCGCCAAAAATGTCACAGAGCCACGATTTTTAGCGCTAGGAAGCTACAAGCTATGATCTCTTCAGCTTCAATGTGAGCTTCTTGACCTCCTTCGAAGCTTTCCTGGGTCTAGTGAGAGCATTCTACCGCTGAGCAGGATGAGGGAGCAGCGTTTGACGTGTTGCCGTCCCGCTCAGCGAGTAACTGGATGAGTGCTCCGACAGCATTAATTGAGTGTGGTCCCCGGGACTTTGATTTTGCGATGTTTTTGAAGCGACGCGAGATCGTCAGCAACAATTTGCATATGACGAATCTCATGGCGAGACTTGTTGAACTGCAGCAAGGCCTCATTCGACTGCCAGTCCATCTTCAGTGGTCATCAAGACTCAAGAGAGGGAATTTGAAAATTCATCGGTCACAGTCACGGAACTCGGCCCGCAGCGCCTGACGCCGAGTGCACGCAACGCGCAGTGGTGCGCCTGCATTTTTTTGTAGCATTTTTGACCCTTGAATAATTTGCATTTGTACACTGCTCGTTCACCGCTGTCACGTGTTTATCTGGCTGCCTCGTCTGAAGTTCCTTCAGGATTCTTCTTCAAGTCCAGAGTCTTCGTAGCTAGTAATTTCGCGACGCGGCGGCCAAAGCTCAGAGATTCATGATCACCAGTGACACGGTTGAAAGGCAAAAGAATGTTGCAGAAGAGAAGGAACATCAGCAAAACGACAAGTGCTTTTTCGGCCGCTTCCCGCGGCTTTTCGCGGCTTTCGTCTTTTTTGCCGTCTTTTCGTCGCTTCTGTGGTCACTTTTTATCGGCTTTCGGCTTTTGGCGGCTTTTCCTCAGAACTCCCCACTATTCTTGACACTATGTTTCAGCAGCACTGAAGTCATAGAATCATGTCAAACCACTGCGCCTGCAAGTTTGTTCAATAAAGAAAGCACCGTCATGCACAGTGGGCAAAATAATTGAACGGAAACCAAAGGGATGAAAAATCAGTACAGAAAAAGTCCGAAAGCTTCAAGTAATCACCGCAATTGAATCTTTATAGGTGTGATTCAGTTCGATGCCTTGCTGAGCATTGCGCTGAAGAAAGTAGATACTGATTTGCGCTCGCGAAAGATCTCCAAGTCATTCGAACTCCGACGCATCATTGATTGACGTGAGTTGACAACGGATGGCGTGATCTGTTGCCATTGAATGGTTGGTTGTCCTTTCCCCCCATCTTCTCTCTCACCAATGCCCCCGTCCTTTGCCCATCCCATCCGTGTTGCGCGCTAGTCCTTCAGCCCACATCTCCTCCCATTATCAAGCTGCCACGAGACCTTCAAGTACCTTCAAGCAGCCTCGAGATCTTCGCGTGGTGTCATGCCCTCTGTCCTTCAAGCCCGTATCCGCCCCTTTGGAACTCACCCGTCAAGAAGTCAGTCAAGCTGTCTTAAGCCATCAAGCTGTCATTATTCCCAGGTCTCAAGCTGCTCTCATCTCAAGCCTCCAAGGCCGCAAATCTACTGAATAGAACAGCCGACTACTTCCGTGCTTCTGTGGATTTGCTTCAAATATATACTTCAAGCAATCTAGTGTATTCCTCGGTCGTGTCGACTGATTTCAACTCGCTGTTCTGACTTTCATATCCTCAAACTTCACATGTGTACACAGGTACGTGACCCCGTCTGTGAGAATTGTATGTTTGTTAATAGATTTGCAGAGGTGGGCTTGAATGTTTTGCAGGCCACCGGTCTAGGCAGAATATGCCGATCTGCCCATCGGGTGCACTTTGCGCCAGTGGTGGATTTGTTGTCGGTTGCCACTATGTAGTACCATCTTACTTGTGTGTTGACGTACCTGGCAATATATGTGTTCTATACTCTTTTTTGTGTGCTTTCAAGAGCTTCTTTCTCTTTCCTACCCTCTTATACGGTCGCTTTTTACCCTCTTAGCACTGAGCTTTTTCGTCTTTTTCGTCTTTTTCCAGCTTAGAAAAGTAAACGGACTGGGCTAAGAAAAGTGAGGAAGCTTTTTTCGCTTTTCGTCTTTTTCGGCTTAAAAAAGCTGAAAAAGCGGCCGAAAAGCGAAGTTGTAAAGATGCTGATGAAGCTGGAGCTCCTTTTTGCTTTCTATCTGCGGCCCAAAACGGAGTGGACTATCATCCCGGCAGTCAGACAACTCGACGACCTCCTGCTGATTGTATGTGCCGGCGCATCGGATGGGAACCATCTCGTCTACTATTCTCAGAGTATTCATCTAACTGATGACCTCCACGACTCGTTACTCGCTCCCACTCCCTTGGCAAATTGCGGGAGAGCACAGCACGTTCTGCCGTCTCATGCCGTGCGTCCCGCTCAAATTTTACATATGCTTCTCTGTCATAAGGCTGAGCCTAGATTGACTCCACCTGTCGACACCTTGTGTCTTCTGCGATCTGGTAAAGATGCCTCTCGCGACCACTTGCACGTCCATCTGCAATTCGCATCTCTTCAATATGCGTCCAAAGCCTGGGCTTCATCCCGTCCTCCTCACCCCATGTCTCATCGCACGTCGCTGTTTTGTTCGACAGTTCAGTCTGCTCATTAACAAAAATTCCCGTACAGGACCTTGCGGCCGCCACCCCCATATTACACCCTATGACTTCGCCAGGAAGCCCACCATGCGTCAGCAGGGAGGCTGCCTCCGCGCCCCTCGGGCGTGGCCTCCGAGATCCCGACGTTCTCGTGGGTTTGATCAGCTTGCTCTCCCATCACCGACGCTGATACGTGTTACTGCGATACTCAGCAATTATCTGTGCAATAAACACGCACCTCCGAGGACGCGGGTTGGGTGTGTGTATTCGTCCAGGGGAATCTGTCGCATGCTGACCAGCTGTAGGCGGACTCGCCGAATGCATGCCATCACCGCATGATCCGCCGAGTGACACTGTGGACTGTTTTTTACGAGACGGGCGGCCGAGCGGTCGCGGGTTTGGTGTGGCGGAAAGACTTGTCTGAAGGCGGAGGGCTATACTTCTCTTTCTTACGTTCCGGATCCGCGGATCATTCGGCTTGGTTGTAAATATTCTCCGTTGGACTGTCCGCTGACATTCGTTATGCAGTTATTATGCTCACACCGCCGTCGAGGGCTCATGATATAAATAGTCGATTGGATGTATCGGAAAAACGGGTTCATTGCTTTCTCGCTCTTGCACGCGTGCAGTGGTAGTCCAGATGTCCGGGTGAATTCCACCTTAACAAACACTGAGTACTGAGTCTCATCATAATGAAACTCACCACTTGCAAGGGAGGATTCTACCTCAATTTCTCGATGTTCCGTAGGAAGGAGGTCCATGGGACTGTTGCCATGGGCAAAGCGGCACACATGGCGGCCTGACGGCCTGAAGAAGCGGCGGCTTGCCAAGCTTGAACGTTAAATTAATTAACTGCCGGCATCGCTATTCCGCACCGATTCATGTGACTGCGTGCTTTGTTTCGAGGAGGAGCGGGGTTAAGACGGGAGATTAAACATCTGGAGTTCGTGTATAGGATCATCGGAGTGGCATTAGCAACTAATCAGGGTGCTCAAGAGGCTTACATACGATCAGCTTCTCCAGAGGCACACGAGGGTAGCGTAGCACACGATGTGCGTTGCTTATTTTAGCGCTGTCGGGATATCCCTGGTATAAGTACGTGCATTGCGGAGCAGCGGCGGTCACTTGTGTAACCAGAACCACAAACTTGGGAAGATATGGCCCTAATGTGCAACGCGAAGGGCGACCCGATTCAAGCTGAAGCCGTGGCCGATGCGGATGTACAGTATATCAATCAGCTTCTCGGAATGGCCCACGTCTTGCTGTCGGTTTTCCATGTCGCACACGTGGTGGAGGTGGCGGTGGATTCGGAGGAGGGGATGAGGTTCTGGGAGTTTGGGTTGCGTGACCACAATAATATCACTGACGCGAAGTGGTTGGATTGAACACACAAGCGTTCACATTACTGCGGGTCCAGGGGACGCAGCGATTCGGTGTACGTAGGACGTAATACGGATCCGGACTGGGGTATGATCAAGGTATAATGGGCAACAGGGGGAGGTGAGGGTATTTGGCATACCGAATGTTCACAGTTGTTCAGAGTGACCTGCGAACATCATGATGCGTGATGTGCGTTGGATGCGATGCGCATCCCGAGAGATCATTGAGCGATTTAAGGTGGTTATTGATGAGGGTCCTGCAAAGCTGGTTGACCAGAGCAATGGGACACAGAACACACGCGGCATCAGGCAAGACGGAGAGACACTGCGAATTATTGATATAGTACAGTCAAGCCCTGACACAAATTTGACTGGTTGACGGAAGGTGTCGACGTCATGACAGTGTCAATCAGCGCCACTAGTACGCGGCGTTGTTTTTTTTCGGGGGTGCAGATGCCAGTAAGGGAAGTATTGAGGTAGCGACGAGTAAGTGGTATTTGTGGTGGCTATGTGCGACGGGCGATGGTTCGATGAATGGGCGGAATTGGTGGGCCAGGAGAAGCTGATGCCAGAGGGATGAGATTTGGAAGGGGAAGAGTCTGCAGATCGCAGAGTGTAAGGGGAGGAAGACAAATTTTGAGGAAACATAATGACGGCTCAGAGCTCATAACCCGCCAACGACGATCACCAGGACTGTCAATTCACGCTTCGGTCGGCCGAGTCCAGCCATTCATCCTCCTGTCCACAAAAAAAGTGTGAGCGAAAGCTGGCATGGAGGATGCGGTTCACAGGCGGCTGGCTGGGAAGGCGGTCGGTGGCGGAGGAAGAAAGGTGACAAAGCACAGGAAGGGGAAGCAGAAGAGATCCCAAAGTTGTTGACGGAGCCGGGTGCCTGGACTTGCCGTCAGGGCGATCTGGACTTACGTAAGCACACAAGCATTGTGCTCGTCGTCACTTTCCATCACCACCGCCGTCGCCATCGCCGCCGCTGTGGGCGTCGCACACAGCAGCAAGCACACCGACCGACCACGACACGCAAAGGGGACGACCAGAGGGCCAGGCACGGGATGCCGTCGATCTTCTCCCGCGCCCGCACGTCGTCCACCCCGGGCAAGCACAAGCCCCCAAGACCCTCACTCGTCAACGCCACCGCCCCGCCCCCGCTCCCCGCCGATGAGTTCGGCCTCATGTCCCCCGGCGCCGGCCCCCGCAGCCCCGCCCCCGCCGCCCCCGCGCCGTCGACGGGCTTCCTCCCCACCGCGCTGCCCGCCGCCGCGCAGCCGCCGCCTGGCCACCGCGCACAGGCGTACGGCCTGCTCAGCCCCGCGCGCGATGCGGTGCTCGGCCTGGGGGACGCCGCGCGCCTCGTGCAGCGTGTGTGCCGCGAGCTCGAGCGCGAGGGCGTTGCGATGCCGTTTGTGTTCTCCGCGCTGGCGCTGGACGTGAGGCGCGCGGGCGTCGCGCGCCTGGTGCAGGCGTTTTTGGGGACGTGTGTCGATGGGGGCGGGGTACCGAATGGCAGTGGGCATGGGAGTAATGGAGGAGGAGGGGGGGCGGAGGCAAGATGGGCGGAGGAGGCGCGGTTCGCGGGGCCGCATGAGCTGGGGATGTGTCTGCGCTGGGGCCTCGCGCGGGTCGTCCGCGTCGAGGGCGGCCGTGAGGTCCGCGGTCTTCTCAATTGGGCCTGGTACGAGTGCTGGCGCGCAGACGAAGCTGGTGCGTCTTTCATGCTTTTCTCTTCCATGTTCCTCTTTTTTTTTCTGTCTTTCTTTTCCTGTTTTCTATCGGTGCTACTTTCTTTTTTCCCGGCTATCTTGTCATCGCTGTCTGTGGCACCCGTCCTCCTATCCTCTGCCACCGTCTCCTGCGCCCTCCCCGCCTGTCCCGATGCCCTCAGCTGTCCTGGCCTCCTGGCGACCGTCCTGGTCCCCTAGCGGCTGCCCTGTCTCAGCCACTATCTTGACCTCCTGTCCCGGTGCCCGAGCCATCCTCCCGTACTTGGGCCCAGGATCCACGTGCGGGTGTGTGTCGGGGGCGTGCGTGGCGCGGTGGTATCGGCGAATGTGGTGATACTATATCCAGTGCCGCGCCGCAGTGGGCTTGCGTGCCCCGCGTGGAGGGGCGGGTATATACGCGCTCCGGCACCGGCTACATGCGTCCCGTCTGTATATACGCGCCTCCGCCGGCTGGAGGGGTCGACGTCCCCCGCCCCGTGCGCTCCGAGCTTGCCCTTCGTTGTCGTTTCTTGCTCCTTTTCTTCGTTTTCTGCTCCTTTTCTCGTTTTCTGCTTCATTCCTTCTTTCTTGCGTTCCACCCCCTCCCCCCCGCCAGGCATCACCTCTCTCGGGCCCTGCTGCATCCGGGCGAGTGAGGCGCCTCGGCGCTTCGTCGCGGCAGTGTGGTCGTCCTGCGGGAGTCCATGTGCGCGAGTGGCTGGCTGTGCGTGTGCGTCGTCTATGGCACTCGCTCGCCTGCGCTGCGGCATCTCGTCGCCGGCATCCACGCCTTACTTCTGCTGGATGCAGGAGGGGACGTATCGCTCGCGATCACATCCTGCGATCCGCTTGCGGGGCTCGGTGGCCAGCAGGACCGGACGAGATGGGCAGGCAGGCTCCGCTACGTCGCGGCTCGTGGAGTGGGGTGGGAGGCTCGTGCACCGATGGCGAGGTGGGATGGGCAGGCGCGGCGCTCCATCTGCCCACGGGACGAGGACGACGCAGGCTGTGTGCGTCGTCCGCCTTTCGTCCCCCGTGGTATGTGGCTGTCGTCTGCGTGCTTCTCCGTGCAGGGAGGTCGTCGCGCACGGGATGATCCTGCGCGCGCTACTGCCTACGGGGCGCGCGTCATCTGCGTGACCGGGTTTGTGCGCCTGCGGGCGTGCATCGTCCACTATGTATGGGGGGCATGCAGCGAGCGCCCGATGCCCGTCTTGGTGCGGGTGAGATGTGCATGTGTAGTGTGGCGTGCGATCTTGCTATGGCGCGCGTGTCTATCCGTCCTTTGCGCTCTTGGGGTGGGCCATATGATCCTACGGAGGCGGGACGATGCGAGGGTGCCTGTTTCCTTTTACCGTCCTTCGCCTGTTTCCTTCCTTTCCCTACTTTCTCCTTCCTCCCTCTGCTTCGTCCACCTCCATCCCTATACTGATCTTCTCTGTTCGCAGCATCTCACTACCCCCCGACCGCCTTCTCGTCCTTCATCGACTCCCTCCCCGCGCAGCTGCCGCCGATCCTCCAGCCGCTCTTCGCTCTCGCAGGCCGCCAAGTCGCGCACTCTGCCGTACGTCTGCGCTCTTTTCCTCCGAATCTTCGCCTCATCTAACCTGCCTTTTCCGCCAGGTCTCCGGCGAGACGCCCCCCTCACTCGCAGCCGTCCTCGGGCCCCTTCTCTTCGGGCTCTCCGCGCCGCACGCTCTCCCTCCACCACCACCGACAACGTCAAGCAAGTCCGCCGCGGCGGCCGAGGAGCTCCTCGTCCCCACCGTCGAGGACTTCTCCTCCTTCGGTGAGACGTACACGGCGTACCTCAGGTCAGCACGGGCGGCAGAGCACCTGCTCCTCGCGAGTATCCGCGGCGACCTCGCCGGGTCGCTCGCGGTGCCGACGCGCCTGCGCGAGTGGGTGGCGGGGTACCCCGCGAGCCTCGAGCTGCCGTCCGCGATCAACAGCAAGGTCGGCGCGAGGCACGGCGCGAAGACGGTGCGGGTGTGCCATGTCAGGAGGAACGTGCGGTCGTACGCGCCGGACTTGGTGCGCGGGGGGAGCGCGTGGGCCGCGTCGTCGAGTAGTGGTGGTGGGGGAGGACCAGGGAGCGAGTGGGCGAGCAGCCGCGCGTGGCGCAGCGTGCTCGCGGGCGGGAGCGGCGAGCCGCGCTTCGCGGAGAGCTACCGCAAGCGGCTCGACCTGCCCGCGTCGCTGCACCCCGAGACGGGCTCGGCCGCGTCCGCTCTGACCTCGCCGTCGACCACGTCGCTCAGCGTCGGCGCGGGGACGGACGCTGCGTTCCGCTCGCTGACGGACCTCAAGTGGGGCGAGTTCGAGAGTCTCGGATTTGGGAGCGGCGGTGTGGACGACGGCAGCACGGGTGGCGGGTTTGGGTTCTCGCGCGAGACGGAGGGGATCGAGGGAAAGTTGCGGTTTGATTTGACGGAGAATGCGAGGGCGGTGCGTTTCCCTCCTCCTTCTCCCTTTGCTTTGTGCGCTGTGCTGACGCGCGGACAGGAACGCCTCATGAAGCGCGAGACCCTCTCGTGGACGGACTTTTCTACGGCGGGCTTCACGCGCTCGGATGCGCCGCTCTCTGCGACACTGCAGTTCTCCCCCCCACTCTCCCTGTCGTCGTCCACGTCGTCTACGTCCTCGGCGTCCAGCGTCGGGCTGAACGCGGAGCTAACGCGCAAGCTGCGCAAGGCACACAAGGCGCTGCCGGCATTCGGGTGGGACACCGTACCCGTACTGGGCCCCGAGGAGGTCGTCGAGGAGGCGTTCGTGGATGTGTTCTGCGACTTGCTGTGGGGCGGCGGGTGGATGGAGCGCGCGTCGGGCGTGGGCGGGGTGACGGCGGAATTGGCGCGGGAGTGTAGTTGGGCACTGGTACGTTGTTTCTCTCCCTCCTTCACGAATCGCCGCTGACGTGCTATGGCAATTCCAGGTCGAGTACAAGGCGCGCACGGGCGCGGCGCAGGACAGCGGGTCGACGGTCGTGCTCTTCGAAGAATTCGTCCCGCGCGAGTATCGTCTCGCGCTCGCGGGCGCGGCGCCGCCTGGCCCGCGCCGCCGGCTGCCGTCGCTCTTCTCGCCCAACGTCGCTCCAGGCGGGGGCAAGACGTGGAAGCAGGCGCCAACGCTCAATGGGCGCCCGTACGTGGTCGGGGCGACGCCGTCGCCCAGCATGCGCGAGCTTGACTTTGAGGGCATGCTGCGCGCGCAGGGCAACGCCACGAAGGTCATTACACTCGGCGGCGTCAAGAGCGCCGCGGTGAGCCCCATCACGCCCGCGGAGTCGCCGCTGAGCCCCTTGGCGCGCCCGCGCAGCGACTCGAGCGCGGACTCGAGCGGCGGGCTGAAAGTGAGCACGTCGAGCTCGAAGCGCGCGTCGGCGTCGCGTTTTCGCTTGCCAGGCGGGATAATCCCCGGTCCTAGTCCTGGCAACGGCGGCGGGCTTGTGCGCCCGGGGATGCCACCCGCGGAATACGCGGCGGTGGAGTTTGAGACGCGGCTCGCGGGGGAGAGCGACGACGAGGGCGGTGGGTCGGAGGAGCAGGCGGCGAGGCAGCGGAGGCGGGAGAGCGCGAGCGACGCGTGGGTGGATATACTGGTGGGGAGCGTGCAGGCGCGGCGTATGGGCGGGCAGGACGCGGAGCTGCGCACGGGGAGCGGGCGGCGGCGCGGCGCGTTCGTGAGCTCGCCGGACCCGGACCTTGTGAGCATGGAGGTCGCGCAGGCCCTCGCGGCGGAGACGATGGGGCGCGAACCGTCGCCGCCTGGGTCGGACGAGGACGAGCGCGAGGCGCGGCGGCGGCACCGCGCGCAGGAGCGCGAACGGCTGCGCGACTCGGACGTGTCAGAGATCGAGACGGTGCCGCGCACGAGCGAGGCGACGGACCGCAGCTTGGACGACGAGGCCGACTTCGGTGCGGGCACGGACGGAGAGGACATGGATGGGGACGAGGACAACTTGACGCCTGGCGCGGAGATGCATCCTGTCTTGAATCAGCGCCAGGCGGCGCGGCAGCAGCGGCGTCTCGGGTACTTCGACTTGCACCCCGAGCGCCGCCCAGCCTCGTCTATCGGCACGAACGACGATGATCCGCGAAGTCTGCTCAGCGGGCCGGACAGCGAGGAGGAGGAGCACGACGTTCCTCCTGCGCGCAACCTCGATATACGGCCGCTGCCCGTTCCCGTCCCCGCCGTCCACGTATCGCCTATCGATGTCCCTGAATTTGACGACATGGAGGAGAGGCGCCGCGCCGACCGCGAGCACGCACGCTCGAAGGCTGACTCTATGGTCCTTCCCCCCAACGGCAACGGCCACAGCAATGAACACCCCAACGTCGTCGCGCCTAAGCCCGGGACGCCGAGCAAGACCTCTGCGCTGATCGACATGTTCCGCGAGCGCGAGCAGCAGCGTTCGTCACCGAAAGCCGCCGCCCCAGCGCCTGCGCCCCTCGCCCCGTCGCGTCTCCCCGTGCGCACCACCTCCCGAGACGGCGCGTCGCCCACCAAGCCTATCACCCTCTGCCCAAAACACCGCCAGCGCCTGTGACGGCGCCTCTCCCCAAGCCCCCGCAGCTGCGCCCACTCCTTCGCCAAAACCCCCGTTGCTCGACCCCGCCGTGGTCGAGCCGCCACGCGTCCTGCCTACCATCGACGCCGGGCGCACGAGCCCCGCGCGCTACGTGCACGGCGCACCGCTGCACAACGTGCTGGAGGAGGAGGAGGAGGAGCCATAAAGCAAACTGAAGGCAGTGCTTCTTTCTACATGCGCTGAGCTGGTGCATGACGCCCCAAAATCGTGCCAGGCAGATTAACCTTAAATACTGATAAACACGTTCCATTCCTTTGTTATGCTTTCCGGGGTGTTTAGATCCACTTCATTTACTCACAGCGTCTGTATACCCCGATGGATTCAGGATACGGCTCTTCCCTTACACATACATATCATATCACTCGTTACTTTCTCTCATTCTTCTCTCCTTTTCGTAGGATACCCGCAATATGTTATCAGCTCTACCTCTCTTTATGAAAAGTCAAATTTCGGGATCTATTTGTATTTCTTCCCCTCTGTCATCGCGTGGAGTGACCCCAACTACCTTGTAGGGTGTGTCCCAATAAAAGTAATGTGTTCCCCGAGGACCCAGCCCCAGGGAAGTCTCGAATAAACTTCATCCAAAGCCTTCATACTACCTTCCCGGCCGACCCCAAGTTGCTCATCGTAGTGTAGTTGCCAGCAAAGGCGGACTGCGACTTTGGCGGCGTGCCCTTAGGCTGCGGGGGCGCGTCAGACGGATGCGTGAAGGAAGCAACTGGGTATACGCACCGACCCGTGGAATGGGTATGTGACACCGCCGTACGTCGTCGGCGCGGTCTGGGGGGAGCCCGATTTCGCGGACCCGGGCTTGGTGGGCAAGCCGATGACGCCATTTGGCGCGGAGTGCGGGTCGTACGTTGCCGAGTACGTCGTGTAGGACACGGGGCCCTTCATCTGTGACGCTTCAATCACATACGCGTTGGCGGCGATGGCGGTTTTTGCGGCAGCGAATTTGCGCCGCCGGTAGAACATGAATGCAATACCACCTCCGATGAGTGCGAGGAAGAAAACTGGTTGACAGTTCAAGGTCTGGTGTTTCGAAAACGGGGTGGTGACGCACCTATTGCGAGCACAATGGCCGCTATGGTCCCTGTCGTCAACTTGTTATGGCATACAGTCTTCCCCGAGCTGCTTGGAAGGTAGATGAGCATGCGAGGGCATGGGAGCAAAGAAACCGCCCACTCAGAGGTGTTGCACACCCGGTCGGCGAGCACGACTGGGAGCGCAATGAAGAGCACTGCAGCCTTCAACACTACAAGACCGTCTCTTCATTAGCGATGGGAATACAATATGCAGATGGTGAAGACGAACTAAGTCTGTTACCGTCAGAGTTCATGATAGGTGTAATTACAGATCCAAAAACAATTGAATGAATGGATCGGGGACGACAGATGTCTGAGGGCAGAGGACGAAATCTAGACAAGAACCGACCGCACAGCGGTCAAAAGGCTAAGGAGAGAAAAGTGGGGTGGGGAAACCGCCAGGGAACACACGCCAGACATCAGGTCGCGCCCACTATTAAAGGGTTGCTCCTAGCAGCCGGGTCGCCATTGCTGACATGGCGGTGTTTGATTCGGGAATGGGATGGGACTCGCCTTAGCCCATGGCGACTTGTATGGTGATCAAGAAACCGGGCTAGCGACGCCACGTAGCAGTGTACCAGCTAGATCTGGTCCTTCGAGTTGTTGCCAGGATGAACGCCCAGTTGTGCCACGTGCGAGCGGGATCGGGGGAAGGATTCAGAATCAGGATTTACCCATAAATTGTGCGCGGCCATGTGCGGGGGAATACGGAGAACGGGAGCAAGTAGCAGCAAAAGAACATAGGCTGTGGACGTTTGGTTTATAGGCAACGGCGATAACGCCGCTGGTTGTGAAGGAAGTGTGTTATGTCTTATTTTGGGGGTAATTTAAATTATTTTGGTCTTATCTGCTATCATTTTTTCAATCTCCGACGGTCCGGCGCTCCGGGCCGCGGGCACGCACCTAGTCTCGGCTCCAGATGCGTGCGGTCCGCCGGAACGCCGGACCGTCGGAGATTGAAAAAATGATGGACAGAGAGGGCACCCAAACGTCTGGTGCACTTCGCTCGCTGATTAGTGCCGGGTCTGAAAGGCTGTATAAAACAATTGTATTATACAAGACGTATTATACAAGGTATAAAACATTCTATACCCCAAGGCTCCTGAAGGCCATGTATTTTAATGTGTATAAAATCCCCTATTTATATCCATCAAGTGCCGCCATCCAGCTTGTACGCACCATGTTGACCAAATTTTCCAGTGATGGGTGGCGAATGGTCCTGATATTGTCCAGAACTGGACAAATTTCGGGTGGGTGATGGTGATACTGGTCTATTTAGCCCAAAAATTTGTCAAACAAATCAGCCGATGTCCCCTTATAGTAATTTCTCACGCCAAGCGAGGGATGTATTTAATGTATTAAACGAGCCCTACATTCCAGACAAGAGGACCTCCGGGTGGCGGTGTATTATACAAGGCCAAAAACATTTCAGACCCAGCACTATCGCTGATCCCACCCATCGAGTCACACCCACTTTGTTCTTTTCACTATACCATATCCCTGGCCACAAAATCTGTTCTGATATCATTGAATTGATTTCAAACTCCATATTCCAAAATCCTAGATTTTTTCTGGCTCTTTTGAAGCTGTTGTGGCTCGGATTGTGTAAGGGCATAATTTCTGCTCATTCAGCAGCAGTGGTCCAAATTCCTTCCACACAAAACTTGAAGCACACCTCTGGGTTAGATTGGATGAGAATCATAATATCCCAGCCAAACACTGGGCAGCCTGTCTTGCTCTGGGCGTGGATTTGAGGATTTGTGACAAGGATAGTGTGACTCGATGGGGGGCATCACTATACGAATTGCCCCAGACGTTCTGGAGGGATCTCTGCGCTTCATTTTCGACTCCGATGTTTGTTTGGCTCGGAAAGATCCGAAAATCCTATTATTAGATACAGTCTTATCCCTCCAGAACGTCTGGTAACGAGACTAACGACACCCCAGCCATCGTTCTAATCGTTCTAGGGCATTCACCATCAATTTCTGCCTCGGATCATTCCGACCGGTCCTTCTGACCGCCCCTCCTTGAGCACTGGCGAGGGACTGTCCTAATACGTCTGGAAACGAGACTATCATTTATTATGGTATTCTATCAGTTCGTCTTCCTGTGCCTCTTGACTCCGAGGCTGACCGGGAATCTGCCAAGGATTCGTTCAAACGTCCTCACAACTCTGTACAACTCCTCATCGATCATCCACATGCAGGAAATTTGAGTATCGATGTTTAATCTCCCGCGGTATTCTCACGCCTCGCGCCGAAACAAAACACACCGTTTCTGACACACATCGCTGCAGAAATAGTACTGCACTCACGGCATTTAATTTCTTGAAAGGATCTTCTCATTCGCGAATCCCCGCATAGTTTATGTCGGCCGTTGTGCATATGGCAACAATACCACCATAATCCTTTCTGGCTTCCTGTAGACGGCCCATATCAAATTGAAAAGGGAGCGGACTACTGTACTATTTCGACCAAGTGTTCAGTAACGCGTCACATCCAACTTTTTTTGATGTGTGCAAAAATCGCCATAATTCGAAAGGAAATTTTTCGGTCTTCTCGGACATCGAAAAATCCAAAATTGATGAACACTTGGTCGAAATAGTACAGTATCGTCTGGGAAGTCAGACAATTCGACTCAGGTCTCTTGCTGATTTTGTGGGCCGCGAACCATTACAATCCTCACCTGCTCCATATCCCGACGTTTGAATCAATTCCAACGAACTATTTCCGTTTTCGGCCAGGTGATGTTTTGAAGCAATGCTTGCGAAAGATATTGAATTTTTGCTCAGAAATTTAGGTCTATAGAATTCGGGTGGAACACTCACCGAAAGTTGCAAAGTGTTCGTATTTCGGAGTCAGAAATCAACCAGACACTTCCTTCTAAGGTGACTCGGCCCGGGCTTCAGGGCCCGGCTTGGGCTTGAGATTCTCAAGCCCGAGCCCTGGGCCCGCTCAGGCCCTGCGTCGGGCCCGGCCCGGCTTGGGCTTAGCAGGGCCCGGCCCGGCGGGCCTGGGGCCTGAAGCCGGGCCCTGAACATCACTAGTTGTCGCCGTATGATTTGCCGAAGTGACACTATTCTAATACTTTGACGCGATGGACAGCTGAGAGGTCGCGGATTTGGTGTGGCTGAAGGAACTGTCGTGAAGGCGATGGGCTCTACTTCTCTTTCTTATGTTCCGGATCCGCGATCATTCGGCTTGCTGATTGTAAATTTTCTCCGTTGGGACTGTTCGCCGACACATTCGCGATACAATTATTATGAGCACACCCCCGTCAAGGTCTCATAATAGTCAATTGAATGTATTTTTAAAAACGGGTTCAACTCTCGTGCAGCGGTACCATCGAGAGTAACCTCCATAATTCTGACGTGGCCGTGGGTCTGATCAGCCTAGTCCCCTATCACAGAAGCTGGTAGGTACTGCTGCTGAAATACTCAGCGATTATTCATGCAAAAACAGAGGATAGACCGATTCACCTGCGATGGCCCAGGGCTGGGTGACTACTGTTCCTGGAACCGTTATATATGCCAGATTCTGATGGATCGATTCGACGAGGACTGTTGTCTTTGATAAAGAGTTAAACGTACATGACACTCTACCCGGATACCGTTATGAATGTATGGGTGCGATTATAGCGGATAGTGATAAGTACCTCCGCAGATGTGTCTGTGATCCTTTCTCAGACCTACAACGATGTTCGGTACCGGAAAATGGAATGGAAGTAGAGTCAGTCCCCACTACCGCGCCATTCAGTCTATCAGTCTCGAGCGTCGACGATGGGTCGAAGATTCGCTTTGATACCGCATTCTGGACAAGGATAGGGCTCGATTTGGTGCCTCCGAAAGACATTGGAATCCACTTCATGCAGGCGGCTGCGCGCCGATCCGCTTATGTAGCAACAATGAGTTCTCGATCTAAATACTGAATATTTTTCGACATCTAGTTCCCCTTCAATGTCAAATAATAACACGACGCACCTAGCACGGGCAATTGGCTGGACCTCCTTTCACTAAGCGGAAACTACGTACGCCCTTTAGAAAGATATGGCGCAGATGGCATACGCAGTTACTCGCCTTGTCTGGGACGCGAAAAAAGAAACGAGATGAAGAAGCTGTAGGTGGGACGCAGGAAAAGAAACGGTATGAAGATGCTCTGCTTCCGATTCTGAACGTTTTTGCAGCGCGCGGAGTGTCGTGGAAAGGTGTAGACCGTTAAAGCCAAGATAGATAACGAGTTACAGGAGGAGGATCTGTCTCCGTTCAGGTGTGACAAGATTGTCGTAATGCATCTGTGGGGGTGCGACGCAGTACGCCGTCTATCAGGACCACTGGCATTGTCAACTTTCAAGACGGTGAAATAAACATAGTCGAACCAGAGCGACGATTTTTGGCGCCGTAGCCGCACAGCTCATCTTCTGCGCAGGCATGTGTCGTAAGCAGGGTCGGAAGTCGAGGCTAAAAGCAAGAGACGGCACGTGACTGTCGCCCACAAAACCTTTCCTCTATCGGATTCCGTGGTCCCATGTCGATAACTGTGCGTCCTACGACGAGCGGGTACCATACCCTAGGCAGGTGGGATCCTATCCGGATCCCGACACGCCGTTGGGAAGCGATGACGCCAGAATCTCGGTGACCTCAAATTTCCGCGGCATTCGGGTTTTTCGCGCAACATGCAGGCATCGCAGAGCGCCAGGCACTAGTGCTGTGAGTGGTGTGTCTTGCTGCACAAACTGAGCATTACTCGGGCATCAGCCTAACGGAACACGAGGCAGCAGGGAATGCTGGCAGTGACGTTGAGTGAAAAGTGCGAGGTCGCGGGCAACGCTAGATGATCAGATAAGTACGAGCGCGGAAGGGGACATCGACAGAGAAAAGAATTCGGGACGTCGCTCTGTGCAGATGTAGATCGTAGGTCGGAGATAGCTGTACGTCTTGCCTATGTTCCCAGACTGCGCTGGTTCTCACCCCACACCAAGCTTCCGTCGCTATGATGCCTGATACTCGACTCTGCGAGCGATGGAAAAAGTGCTCTGCGTGATGGACAAATGAGATACATGCAGTACAGTACGGATACGGATGCACATGCACTCACGTCGGTAGGACTCTGCCAGGAAACGGATTGCTCGTGATGTAGCTCTCGTGGACAAGGCAGCACTCCCTCTCGACACCCTCATGCGCGGCACTGCATAGAATGCCTTTCGGCGCGTTCGCGGCCAAGGCGTTTCGGACGCGTGGTTTTTCAAAGACGCAGCAGAGGCTTGCATTGCAGGGACCCGGTGAGTTCCCTAGGCGCTCGTCGGCTCCCCTTTTGCTGACCAGAAACTTTCATGTACTACGGATGATGGGCGATATCTGTGTTACTCTGAATCAGCGGCGGACCGGAAGGTATCAGGCCTATATGTGTGCTTTGTGATCGAAGAGCAGAGTGACTTTTCTGCGCGTATCCGAAGGTACATTCATACTCGGACATGCCACTCACGAGAATCAAATACATTTGGATCTTTCCGGATAGAATACAGAGTTGGAGAAGACACATGGAATCTGGATTGCGACTACTGCGGGCGCTCTCTATAGTCTACATGGGACACGATGAGTAAGCACAGATCGAACTCAGTTATCGCGTGCCACTCACAAGGCCTTCGTGTTAGGTCCAAAGGAGTAACACCGTAATATGCAGCGCTTGGGGCCGCCAAAGCCTCTTCGTACATGCGCTGTGCCTCAGGGGACCCTACCGGCACTTCAGAATCGAAAAGTGATCATCCAAAGCCCATAACGCACCGGCAGACGCAGCGTCGAGGAAGTTACGCAGCTTGTTCACGTTTTCGCACCGGTCACGGTGCTTCTCCCACAGGCCGGGGTAGTAGCGCGAGCGCCGATCAAGCTTGATGGTGCGTCGACAGCCTCGACAGACGACATCGTGCGCAGTGACAGAGAGCGTCCACTGATCATCCTCCAGCGTCGCCCGTCGCTCAGCCTCAGTGCGCGCAGACTTCTTCCCGGAACGGGCTACCGAAGCATCCGTGGATGGCGTGCCTCTCGGGCTGGGCTGGCGGGGCGGGCTGCTGCGGCTGTGGCTGGGCCCAGCATGGCTGCCCTCGTCGTCGTCGTCCCCTTCCTCGTCATCGTCGTCGGATAGGTCTTCATCCATGTCTCGGAACTGCTCCCGGATCTGTGGCACCGTTTGCGAGGGTCGATCCCCCAGAGCATGCGTGCCACTGTGTGTGTGTGAGCCATCTTGTCTCGAAAATCACGGGAAGACCAGCGATAGCGACGCACCGGACTCTACGGCCAGGGCAGTACGGTCGATGTGCATTGACTAACTCGGAGATTCCATCGAGAGGATTTGTTCCCTCGTACTCGAAGATGTGGCCGCATCCCCGGCGCCCGCATGGATTTCTGAAAGACGCGAGGGGCTCGGGGCGGATAGGGGTTGTCGCAGCCCCACCGAGCATTCCTTCCCGACGACACAGGTCCGTGTACGTTTTTTCTTCTCTCCTTCGTTCAGTGGCAACACTGGGATCCACGACTGTCACTGAGGAAGCTGTCGAAAAGATATATCCACGTGATTGCTCTTTGGCACGAAGGCTTGTGTCGGAGTTGAATTCAGGTCAGATTGATGCCAGATGGCGATTATGAATATGATTGCTTTGTTCTTTGCAGTGCAGTGCTGCAGGACCGGCTGCTTTCCGGTATGGACCCTTCTCGAGCTGTCTCTCTGCGCCCTGCTTTGTGCTTTTTTTGTTCTTCATTTTCAAGTTGAATGTCTAACGATCGAATTATTCGATCACCATCTGGTCGTTGTCATCTGAGCCATCGATTCTCCCTTCTTATCGACAACATCATCTCAGTAACTCGCGCAGAGCGCACCCGTATCATTTCATGTCTTACTCAGAAGCCCAAGACGATTGTACTGAATTTCGATTTATGGAAACGCATGCAGTGGGAGATCAAAATTTGATGAATCAGGGGTCAAACGAGATGTAAATAAAAAATTATAAACAAAACGGTACCTGAAGATCCGGATCTTGGAGACTGTACATGAGCCCACAGATCCGTCATAAATGTGGATCCTGAAGGTGATTCATGCTAAATATATACGACTTTGAGTTGCGAACATGATTCCGCTGCGCAGAAGTATAGTGCGTGGCGTGGAATTGTAAATCTAAGTTCACAATTGGAGACTTTCCGTGAGAGGAGCACCAGAGGAGTTATCAATTAAAGAGACAAAACTCGCGCTGAGAAGGATTTGTCCAATACGTAGAGTGAGATGGAAAGATGAGCCGCCTTGCCACAGATAAGTTGATTGAGGCAAGGTCCGTTGAATTGGCAACAGCGTCACTGCCTGCGGCTTGGCTTGCGGAGGTTCGAGGTTAATGTCGCTTCGGACGCTCGGTCCCGACTTGTGCTTATTGGTAAGCGATCAAATGACGATTCGGATCCTCGGCCGCCCGGCATGTTCCGAGCTCGGCCAAGTTCCTTTGAATTTCGTCACAAATAAGAGTAGTGTTGCCGCAGATTGATGCGAGTCGATGCGGTGTGGCAACTCGTGTCAACTCGGTTGGGCCGAGTTGTAATGAGTTGTGCACCGGATTGGGTCGAGATTGTGTTCCCACGCTCCTCATTTGGGACGAGGACGAGGAGAGTGTATTAATGAGTGCTCCCAGGAAGCTTAAACACTGTCTTTTACAACTAATAGTTGATAGTAATGGTCCTAAAGTGCCCAGGGACGCTTTCAGGAATATTTGAAAACTTTGGGACCCTAGGAGATGTGTTTCAGCCAAAAAAATAGTTCTTAATTCTTCGCAGGCTGGTCATGACCAGGGAAAATTGTGGATAGTTGGTTTTATCCAAAATATTCATATTTCTGAGGTCTCTAATTTATAAAAGAGGTAAATGACTTTCAACTGCAGAAAACATGGGCTTGCGAAGATTTGTGATCGTTTTGGGCGGTGGCTGTGGGCAGTGTCAGCCTGCACGTGCCATATATTGGCGTATGGGAAAATGTTCATGCCTGATTAGGCCAACTCGAGTTGCACCGACGTGCAACTCGACTGGTCGAGGTGATCCGAGTTGGCCAATCGATAACCGATCCGAGTTACAAATTGATGTCAACTCGCACCAACGGCAACACTAAATAAGAGGGGCCTGAATATGTCCATCTCTTGCTGACTTCATTTCAGTGCACGAATTTTCTAGGGTTATAGGAAGTACTGTACCATTTCAACCAAGTGTTCAGTCACAGGTCACACCATTTTTTTTTTTATGTGTGCAAAAATTGCCTTAAATCAAAAGAAAATTTATCGGGCATCTTGGATAAAAATTGATGAACACTTGGTCGAAATGGTACAGTATGTGACCTGGAGCAGATTCAACAAAGTTGAACCAACTCACGCTTAGGAATTGGTCTGATCTTCATCCACCCTGCCACCGAGATGGCTCCGCTGGTTATCTCTGCAAATTACTCAGGCCCACTGACAGCCCACACGTACATAGTAAGCACCATTCCAGCGGTGTTGATTTACTCCTGTGCTTCTCTTTTTGGCATCGGAATTCTCTTTTTCTCACCATTCCTCGTGCTGAATGCGACAGGATTTAGTCAAGGTTTCAAAAGAAGCTAGGTGTGGAAAGGCTGAACATCTTCTCGCACTTTGTGTCTTCTGAATCAGGGTGTTGAACACCCACAAATGTATGGAATTTTTCTCGAAAAAGGAGTACTTTTGCACTCCACACCACGTGTAGTCGAGAGGCTGATTAAGTGGTCGCTGGTAAGTACGGATGATCAAGGCCACGGCATTTTGGGGCGGCTTTGATGCAGTGTTGGCTTAAGCTTTAAGGCCTTAATTTGATTAAGGGTTATTAAGGCCTTAACTGTTAAGGCTTAACAGTCTGGACGACGCTGTTAAGGCTTAAAGGTCCGGGCCGCCCCGTGCCGAGCCGTCAGGGAACCCCGGATGAATATATTTCGTTTGAACAATAGTCTCTGACTTCTGGCGGTTGAAATAACTGCATACACTTTTTGGCTTGTCAAAGAAGCCTGCAAACTAAAAACCTGCAGCTTTGGGCCTCAATCATGCAACGAACGGCGGCAGAATTGATGGAGTTGTTGACTGAGGAGAAAGACGATGGTAGGGCCGACGAATGAGCCATCTGATCTTGTGAAGGCTGTATAATCACTTGCTATAACCCTTGTTATGGTATACCATGCTCTACAGCGGCAACAATGGGTGTGAGAAATTATTTCCCAAAATGCACTTAAGGCCTTAATCCTGCCCTTAAGATTAACCCTTAACGGCTGGGGAGCTGAGGTTTAACCCTTAATTGCCAACACTGCTTTGATGGTCTAGCGTTGCCGCTCACTCACTATTTACATAAGTCCATGATATCAATGTGTATTTGATTCGGAGCATAATTCCCGTTCGCTCACACGATAGGCTCATGTCCAACCGGTATAGGGCAATAACGAGCGAGCTGAGTATTGCATAAGGTGCACCCCATCCACCCTCGACAAACATCACGTGTTATCTCCTTATCCGGCGAAACAGAGAAAAGTAATTATTATTATGACGACTAGGGACATTAGAGCAAATTGCTTCGACCAGATTACGGGAATACATACAAGGCATCCACAAAATTAAATCTGGGTCTCCTCGGCGCTCATGTGTTGAGGAGTTACACCGTTAAGCAAGCCACCTCAACTCCCATCAACCGCGATCAATTAATGATCTGAACCGATGCTGCTGCCCAAATTGCTAACTCCTCAACCCATGAGGACTGGGCAAGGCCGAATATTATTTCATAGGTTCTTTGCCTCTATTTCTGCAATCTGGTCGAGGTGATTTGCTCTAATGTCCCTAGTGGTTCCAATAGCAATTCTTTTTCTCTGTTTCGCCGGATAAAGAAATAACACGTGACGTTTGTCGAGGGTGGATGGGGTATGACAGGACCCATGATTATGGCTTTGGAGGTTAGATCCCAAAATTAGCCATGTTGAAAATTTTGTCCGGACTTTTGGCCACCCAGGGTTCAAAAATTTTGTCCGGATACTGTATCTAAGCTGCTCTCGGCCAAAATTTTGTCCGGACTTCGGATCTGACTTCAAATTTGACAAAAAAAGGGCCAGAAGTCTTTAAAAATCGCAAAAAAAACTCTATCTGCATTAAATAAATTGGTATTTACCTTGCCTTTAAATTTTTTGGGCTCTGGCTCAGCTGGTGGCAAGCCCTGTCTCAGCCATAAGCACCCCCAGGTCTTTTAAAAGGACATGTTACATATAAAGGGTCATTGTTTCACAGACAATGTATCTTTTGACATCCAAAATAGTAGGACAAAGTGTGGCTCATGGCGCCTCATGGTGTCTCGAATCAGTGCAGAGGCCAGTGCCACCCTGATTGGCCATTGTCCGGACTTTGATCTGGCCTTCCAGAAATAAATCCCCTTGTCCGGACTTAAGATCCAAGCTGTCGCCACTGTCACCTTGATTTGTCCGGACAAAGATCTGAGTTATGCAGGCCAAATCTGAAAATTTGTCCGGACTTTGGATTCAACCTCCAAAACCATAATCACGGGTCCTGGTATGACCTGGTATGACGGATGGTGTGGGAATTTTAAACTCCGACTATACCCTATGGGGAAAGAGTGGCGGTGCTCGTTTCTGCGGACAAACCACATAGATCTGCCCTTTGGTGCTCCCTGAACATAAGAACCCTCTCAGAAGGGTAAAATAGTATAAACAATCGTCTGTGAATTTTCTTGGAAAATTTCCGAGGTTCTAGGACATTCAAACGAGCCGAGGCAATCAGTCATGCAAAAAAAGGAACAATCACCAATCAGGATGTCCTTTTTCTGTTCCAATATGTATCAGAACTCAGCCAGAAGTCATAATGAATCCCTCAGATATGGACATATTCTGCTGAAGGACGAGGATACAAAAAACGGGTGTTAGGGGCTATCCCAATATGGTATGAGCGGAGTTTAAAATTCCCATCTATCTTTTTTTTGTTTTTTTTTTTTTTTTTGGAGCGTTTGGGATAATGAAATTCAGTCTGCAGAAGCATTCCAAAGGTCATCCGCTGGGTCTACCAGATAAATCTAGTTAATGCCGGGGAAGTTGTCCAGGGAGGAAATGCCATTACGCACAAGTACCATAGTGTGGGACTCCAGCCGTAGTAAATTTATCCTATCCCATTTCTTGGATCATTCAATGTCAATGGCTTTCCCATCTATCAATTTACGGCTAAGTGCCTCCAACCGTTATGGTAAGTGATACCCAGCTTGCTCGTCATTACTGCACCTAACGGCTGGTGACGAGCCTACTCACACGAGGTGAAGTCTTTCCCGGGAGTTGGGGCGCCTCGAAGTCGTCGTGTGGCTTGCACGCGGTGGTCCATCCAATGATGGAACTTAGATGGAACAAGCCGTAACCGCGATCAGTGGCTGTCCGTACTCTGTGATCACAACTTTGGCTGTGTTGTTCACGCCCCCCATCTATTAAGCATTTTTCGTTCCCTCAAGCTCCCCTTATGTCTTCTGTTTTTCTTTTGTCTAGAACTCAAGCTTCTTTCCCTTGCGCGCCACTCTTCCCATATTTTAATTATGTATCTGGAATCTGAATGACGATCTCCGCGTTTCTTGAAATTCTTCGATGATCCAATCACAAGGAACACGATATTTCCACATGTCGCGTTGAGTCGTGGCTTTGCCGTGGCTTAACTTTTGCTTTTTCCTGCTTCGCCACTCAGCCCCGCCGTCGTCACCGCCAGCGTCGAATGTCTGCAACAGGCACTCGCAAACTGCCGCCTTCGATTGCGCAGGCTCTAGAGTCTCTGCATTTCGTCGTTCTCTCATCCCTGGCCGCCTGCGGCCGGCGCCTGTCTTTGCAACTCCAAAGAACCCGCTCGCTTTTGCCATCTCTTCCTCGAAACGCTACCCTCTCGGACTTCAAATCCACAGAAAAAGCGCTCGACATACCGGCCCCAGATGTTGCCTGTGCCCTCTCGTACTCATACGATGGCGATCATCTTATCACGTATGATGATCTTCCCGCACCCTGGCGCAACAACCCCTTCATTTCTGGCGGATATCGGTGCACTTTCGTCTTCTGCACCCATTCTTTATTCCAAATCTGACCTGTCTTGCTTGTAGTTTCATCCCCCTCGGCCGCTATCCCATGCTCTTTGCTTCCATCTTCCATCTGCACAACGAGTCTCGTACGTACCCGATCTATACCCCCGTATCTGCCCTGGTGCTCAACGCGCGCCAGTAAACATCCACACGCACCTTCTGCCTCTCCTCTTGTGGGCCGTCACATTCCGCGCGACAGACACAGCGGAGATCGTTTTTTCCGCATGCACGCTCGCCTGCCTCGCAAGCAGCGTCGTCTGGCACACCATGGCCGGCTGCGCGCACCGCGACGCAATGAAGTTTTGTGCGCGGGTCGATTACGTAGGGATCGGGTGGCGAGTCCACAATCTCATTTACACCGAACTCACTTATATCCGCGGTTGATGTAGGCTGATCAGCGCTAGCGTCGCGACGATCGTGCACTACGGCTACGCCTGCCGCCCGCACCTCGGATATCCGTTCCTTGCGCTCTGTCTCTGCACGGCCCTCACAGGAAGCGTCCTCCCGTTCATGGCGTGGTTTGACAAGCACGAGAACAGGGTGCGTATGTCTGCAGTTATATCTTGAGATCATTGGTCACTGATGTCCGATTGCAGCTCTTTCGCCTTGCTTTCTTCCTCGTTCTTGTGTCGTCCGCGATTGCCCCGATCGCGGGGATCGTGGTGTTGCACAGCATGCGGGAGATGCTCGACTTCATAGGTGCGCTTAATGTCTATCTATTTTTCTTTTTCTCTGCCTCGGCTACCTTCGGTTCATTCTCCCGACTAGTTACCTCCATGTACCTCACGACGCTCATGCTGACTGACGCAATCTTCCACAGTCCCCATCCTTCCAACGCTCCTGTCCTGCGCAATCGGGATCGTTTTCTACGCAGCCCACATTCCCGAACGGTTTTTATCGGACAAGTGGGGGCGGTGGCTGGACCACGTGGGTGCAGGTATGTATCTTGATCAATTTTGTATCGTCGCCATCACGGACCCAATTTATTTCCCTGCTTTATTCCGCCCCGTCTCCACATACTGACAACCACATTCAGGCTCGCACGCGATCTGGCACGCCTTCATCGTGCTCGGGATCAGCCAGTGGCGCGAGGGACTGGCGACGATGCGTGCGCGCGCGATGTGCGCCGCTGCGTAGTTTGGTATCCTGGACTATAGATGTGCACCCCTGCCTTGCGTGATGTGTGCCGTAGAAGCTGTATGTATATCAACCTCAGTGTGCCCCCCGTCTCTTTCCTGCCCATCTATTTGTATCTATATCTAGTCCTCTCATTCAAGATTCATCTCTGGTTGCCTATTCTGCTCTCGTTCGACTCCTTTTGCTCCTGATATTCACTAAGTGGCGTCTGCCTCGACTATTATAATCCATTACGCAGCAAGATACGATTCTTGCATTCGTCCACGTATACATGAAGAATATTTCGGCGAGTTCGCGTTCATGAGGCATTCCGAAGCTCGCAGTGCGTAGAAGAGCATAGCAAGTAGAAGAGTGGAAGCCTGCAAGTAGACCAGACACACAGAGAGTCCCAGATGGTACATGGAATGCCGCCTGACTTCGCGCATTATGGGGAGGACACGATCTCTTCCAGTCCTGAGATGTGTAAATGATTAAAAATGTAAGGACTTTTCAAGTTGCTCTCGACCACATCCCTATGTAGTTAAAGCTCTCTAACAAGCCTCCGTGCTTTCAAGCCATCCACGGTCATCATACAATCGATCCTTGTACGTCGCCGTTAGTTTCAGTTTGCTGCGGATGAAAATGTCGCCGACAGTACCTTTTCGCC
Organism: Mycena sp. CBHHK59/15; assembly: GCA_029204085.1. NCBI lineage: Eukaryota > Fungi > Basidiomycota > Agaricomycetes > Agaricales > Mycenaceae > Mycena > Mycena sp. CBHHK59/15. The sequence goes on from JARGXW010000126.1 coordinate 186,149, forward strand.
GCAATCCTCCTCTGTCACACTACAATAGGGTTGTTCACGGTAACCCTTTTTCGCTCCTTTCTGTGTTCCTTTTCTTTCTCCTTTTTCAAAGAGGGAACAAAGAAGGACAGCCAAAAAGAAGTCAAAATGGCCCTTTTTACAAAATGAGCTCCCCCCCATCATTTTTCAAAAAATGCCCTTTTTGCGTCTCCTTTTAGTTTCCCTTTTTCAGGCTCCGTTTCGAGTTCCGCTCGCTTCTTGCTTGGATGGGTAGTGCCGACACCTTTGAATATGCCTGCCTTAAGTTTGGCACCCTCTGTATCAATGCGTACATTCAGGTCTGCAATTATTTCGGGCATACTACACCTTTTCTCTCTCCTTTTTCCAAATCTGCAAGATTACCCATTCACACTAGCCCTTTTAGCTCTCTTTTTGCTTCCCTTTTTGTTTCCTTTTTGCTCAAGTGGCAGCAAAATGGCAAAAAGGAGAGAAACGGAGGCCATAAAGGAGCTGAAAAGTGGCTACTGTGAACAACCCTAATCACTCCAGGAAACAACCTCACAACTCCACACTGCGACAACGTGTGGTCCCCTTCACCAGGGGGTCTGCTGCTGCTGTGGCTGCCATCCTCGAGCCTGACCTCCAGGATCTGAGCATGGTGCTGGATTGACTTACATCACCGACATTGGGGACAACCAATCGGCGATGTTGCAACAACAGTAAGTTTTGGAGCTTCTGGTTCTCAACCAAGACTATTATAGCTAGTGCTGTCCAAATATTATATGAATACGAAAAATCATGTATCATATCATATGCATATCATATCACCATCCTCGGGGCCGTATCATGTCTGTATTATATCTTCCGCATATTTATTCTGCTATATCTGATATGATATGAATATGATATGATTATTTGTGAATATTTATGACTTCCAGGTAGTTCAGACCCACACTGAGCCCTGACTTCAACTATTCCCATGCTACCTACCTACCTACCTTTGTGATGATGCACATAGAAGAGTTTTCAGGACTCATTGATGTTCAATTGTCCAAGGTGTGTTTCATATCACTTTCATGCTTGAAAAGGTGCTCCACAGCAATACTAACCCAGGAATGGCAAGAATATCCCTTGCTATGTATAGTATGGTCAACATTGTGCCCTGGTTTTGCTAGTGCACAGAATGAGCTATAACAAGTACAAGTATTGAAGGATGACAGCATACCTTACACCATCCGAGTGGGTTGTCAAATCTGGGCTCAACTGGAGAAATTCAACCTAAGTACATCTCAACTTCATCCATACCCACAAACAGAATTGATTTCTTCCTCTCAGCATGGCCTTGCAATGCTATGCAAAAGAAATAAACCATGACAGAATTAGGTGTTGAATTGTTCCAGTGCAAAGGTTTGACTGGAAGTCCAGAATAGGATAAAAATATGATGATATCCTGCCTGGCATATCATATCAGATTCCCCTGTATCAATATTGTCCATCTACATCTTGAGCCATACCATATCCATATTATCTCATATTTAATCATATCATATTATTTGATATCATATTTTTGGACAGCACTAATTATAGCAGAGGAATCAGTTTTGAGTACATGCAACAGACTCAACCAAGAGTGGAGTGAGGGAAACCCGGTCCCAAGTGTTTGTGAATGACGGAGACCTGTACAACAACTTAAGTACAGAGCTAATAATAAATAAGTATTGGGTCAAAGAATAGCTAGTAAATATTGACATACATGACAAACAACTGCATCTTTTGATCTTGACCAAATCTTGACCGTACTCTACTACCCTGTCCACATGTTCAGCCCATGGCATGTGTCACCTAACATGTTCATTTTTTCAGATGTTCATTCTGACAAATCATGCAAAAAATTACTATAAAAGGTAGTTCAGGCTGGAACCTTTTTGATTTCCTTGCCTTTTTAGACCAAAATTGTCCAATGTCACCGTCACTGGTACCAAATAGGTTCAGTTGGTGATGTTCTTGGCTTGGCTTGACCTTGAAGCCATGGCTTTGGCTTGGCTTGACCTGGCTTTGGCTTGAGATTTCTGAAGCCAAAGCCAAAGTCATGGAGTCTGGCTTGGCTTGGCTTGTCTTTGGCTTAAGCCATGGCTTGAACAGTAAATTTCAAAACTCAATTACTAGTGGTCTATGGTTGCAATATACCATCTATGAGCTTTGTTTTGTGTGTCAGCTATCACATCTATTCCATATTATTTGTTTTCAAATGTAATTGCATGTTAAAACTTTGCACCTAAAGGAGATGCTGGTTGGAATTTCAACAACTTGCCATATGAGCATCCTAAATGGAATATATCATAAATTGGTGAGCAGGGGGACAAATCTGATAGTTACTCACTCAGAAATTGTCAGGGAATACAGCTGAAACAAATCTTGAATACAATGGGTCCCAAGCCCTGGCTTGCTGGCTTAGCTTTGGCTTCTGAAATCTCAAGCCAAAGCCAAAGCCATACTCAAGCCAACATTTTGGCTTGGCTTGGCTTGCTCGCTTTTTAGCTTCAAGCCAAGCCAAGCACATTACTAGGTTCAATTCAGAGGTCTCTCACACGTGTCACCTGAACATGTGGTCAGATGAGTACAGTATCTGAGTCTTGCCAAGTAGTCGCAAGATGCTGAAGCCATGGCACCCATCTGCCATCTCAGCTTCCAGTTACCACATCTCTGCCACTCTGACTGCATCAGACCAGCATGCCTCCACCGGCTAGCCCCCTCGAATCGATGTGGGAGAACTTATGGACCATTGCATCAGTTTCCTTCACATGGCCAATTTGCAGACATGTGCTCTAGTCACACATTTTTGGCTCGATCCATCCCAATGCCATCTATTCCAAGCCATTGCTTCGCCTCCAATCCATGAGAGAAATAATCCAAACCATGAAAACTCTTGATTCTTGGTCATATTTGCCGCTTCTTGAAGCGTTGAGTTCTGGATCCAAACATGAAATTCACCATTGCGACCTCTCACCCGAAAACATTTTAGCTGTGGGCCATTCCTTTCCTTGTCAACAACAGCTCCACATTGTTGGGATCTGTCACCATCTCATCTTCCCCCTGTTGTTCTTGCCGTCCAACAACTGCTGACTCTGCCCACACTTCTAAGTTGTTGGTTTAAAAAATCCTCCGAATTCCTAGGTATATGGGGGGATTGCTGCACAGGTATAACCCATCTCACATTGTCTGCTGTGGGTGTAATGGGTGACTGGGGTGCTCTGAAGCATTCCACTGCAGATAGATGCATTCAACTTGAATCTCTAGATGTCTGTGTGGTATGGCCTCTTCATCCCTGGCCTCGAAGCCCTGCCTGCATGTTTGATTTCTCCCAGTTGAAGACCTTGCAACTTGATCAACATGGTGAAATGACCAGCTGGAGCCGCTTTTCTCCAGTGGTTGCTGCAATTGAGTCCCTACAATTCGCAGCAGCGTGTGTTCATCTCCTTTGATCCTCCCCCTTCTTGGCTGAGTCTGTCCTTGCAGACCGAGCACACAATCAACCTTGCACCCTTTGCGCAGCTCACGTATGTGGAGGTATTCATTATTGGAATACAATGAGTATTAACTATAAGGAAGTCCATGAGTAAAAGTAATGAGTGTAACTAGACAAGCACATACCTCAGTTGGAGAGAAAGCGATTGAGGAATGTGACCTGTAACATGACTAATATGTAATGAGTGATGGATCACGACTTGGAAGTAAGTAAGAACAGAGTTAAATGAATGTAAGTAATTGTAACTAATGTATATATATATTCAACATTCATCAGCTTCAATGAGGTTGTCGGTGTGATGTCACAAAAATTCTCCAAAATAGCTCATGACGACCAGATCGAGACCAAGGGTGTTCCAATCTGTCAATGAAATAACTGGGGCCATTTTTTTTTCAGTGTTCGTCTTTAAGCCCTAAAAGCGGGGTTTCAGAATCTTGAAGGCTTCAGAATGCTTAAGCCCTTAAGCTCAAGGGCAATTTAAGGGCTTTAAGGTTTTTTTCCCATGCTATGTAGGCAGGTCAAATCCAGACTACTACTGGTGACTAGGCAACATATTCGTCCCCAGAGTCAATCACTATCTTGCCATCATCTGTGTACTCATTTTCCATCAGCCTGAGTTCAACCACATTATCCTCCTGGTGGTGACTAACACCCACTTTGCAGTATGTATGATATTGGGTTTGGTTCATCAGATCCCCTTTGTGATACATGTACCTCCAGAGAGAGTTCAAAGACATGGCAAACACAAGGGAGACGAGGGGGGGGGTAAAAATTACATAATACATAATACATACATTTGGCGGAAAATCTTGAAGGCTTTGCTGTAGGCCTTTGGAAGCCCTTAAAGGTTTAAGCCCTATAACCCTTGGGTGAACACTGCTTTTTTTATTTCGACCCTCTCAGCTACCTACCATGTGACCTCTAAATCGAGTAATTCTGCACGTGCAAGGTGTCCCGAAATTGCCGAAGTGCCATCGATTTTGGTCAAGGCCGCTCCCTGTGGTCGACAAACCTCTTAGAGCACGATAACACTTAGAATACAATTTATGCATAACTCATAAGTTGTATGAATTTCTCTCTCTATTCAAGCTTCAGGTTCCACAGTCTTGGTCAACATGCAAGTTGATCATGGTAAATGGACGGATCTAGATGAAGTTGATAAATACCGGGCCTTTGAAACAAGTCTCACGAATTGAAAGGTTATCAAACACAAAGATCCACCTAAATGTAAAGAATCATAATTTTCTACGACATTGTTCCCTCGATGAGTCGGTCAAACAGGGGCTCACAAGGTAGGAGGTTGCTCGAATGACACCCCGGGAGCTTCAGTGATTCATTAAAAAGCGGGCTTTAACAACTTCCAGGTGGTCCTGGGACCGATTCCGACCCAAATACTGAGGGTACCCAATTTTTTTTTTCCGGCCTGACGTACCTACCTGCCCCTGGTGCCGGCTTGACCGGCCCGGATACCCTTGATCGAGACCATAGCAATCCACCTACTTCGTTCCGTCGATGCAGTTGGCGCGTTGTCTAAGATATTCTTGCCTAACCTCAAGGCAGTCGAAGTGGTATACCGCGGCACTAGAGCTTGAGAGGAAGCGAGCCTCGCACTCTCAGGGTGGGATTAGAGCTTCGACCGGGCCGTCCGACGTGACGGCCGTCGCAAAAACGGTCGTCACTACGGGCCTACCCAGCTGTCGACGTGGACTCCAAGGAAGCGCGATGGATGGGTCCTGTCCGTCAGACGGGTTACGACCGTCACGACGGGTCTATGCCCTGTACTCCCAATGTAAGGTGTGAACACTGGTATCTGTGACTTTGTTATTGTAAAACCCTGCATATACTTCCTCTGATCTACTTTGGAGTTTATCAGACATCTTCTCGACATATCTTCGAGCTGCAACATACAACAGACATACCACGATGGGAATAGGACTCTGGAGCTGAAATCATCGAACCAGACTATCTTGTCTTTATTTTGTTGAGTACATGGTCTTACTATGAGCACCAGGTTTCTGATTTTGTCTGCATGAGCAGCTAAACTTTTCGCAGTGCACCACTAGTGTTGAGAACGTCGAAGATCGTAGCTCTTCGGTAAATGCCGAACAGGCCAAGCGGCAGAGAAAGCAGCCCAGGCTTGTGAAAGAGAGAACTTTTAACTCACCCAAACCACCTGTTATATCGATGAGTTGAATGTTTATCAATGAATGTCAATTTACCTGACATTCAACTTGAATTTCCAGCAACATCATTGGGTGACCCGTCAACCCGTCGACGGACGGGTACGGGTACCCCGTTGGCGGGTCGACCCGTCCGGTACCCGTCCATCTCGACCCCTTGCCCACTCGCTGGACGGACGGGTCGCGACCCGTCGCGACGGGCCGTCAACCCGTCGAAACGACGGACGGGTCGGAGCCCTAGGTGGGATTCAGATTTGTTCGCTGGTCGACTTCGAACATCGGTCCTTGATTAGACCCGCCTGCAGCGTGTGGCCGGTACAAATTGGTGTAACTACCTTTCAACGATGCGTCCGAAGATCTGGAACCGCTCGAAGCATGCGATCCTCCGGATGACCGATTTGGATTGTTGTTGGCATGCATACTTACGGCTTTCCTATTAACGTTTCCGCAGCTTTAGCCTTCCTCGTCCCGACTCGGGAGCAAACCCTATTTTTTTTTTGGCGTCAACACTGATTTTCCCCAAATGTCTCCCAAGTCGTCTATGTTCATGAGCCCGGTCGGACAGCGCACCTCGGCCAGGACAGAGGCAGGGCGACGGAAAACGAACACATCACAGATGTGCTGTCTAACCCAATTCGCTTTGAATATTTCAGGTCACGCAGACACCCCGTTTCTTTCGGGCCATAACAAAGTAACAAAATTAACGCAGTGGCTACGACAAGCGACCCATAGTTCTTCATCAGCGCCTCAAGTTCACCAAACTCTACTCGGCCTCGCAGTCGGTGGCACCGTCCGGCTTCACGAATCTAAACGCAACGGTTAAAAAGATAACCTGTGTCAACAACATGAGGCGCACCCAGGGTTGCAGTTGCTGCCGCATGCCGCCGGAACACGCGGGGTCTTGTTCAAGTACGTGCACGTCGCGTATCCATCCCCTGGGATTGCTGCAAAGGTTGACGTCCTTATTAAGATCGACGAGACAGAGAATCAGGATGACAAACGTACCGCACTTCTTCGCGCCCGTAGGCACGGCATCACCCGCCGCAACGCAGCTGCATCCGGCCTTCGCCGGCAAAGCGTAAATAGTGCTGGGGACCTTACACTTGGTAACAGAGGAGATGGTCCCAAATGCTCCCTCGTCTTGCTCGCAGTGGGTTCCCTTGGACGTGAAACCTGTGGGACAGTCGCCAATGGTGCACTCAATCACGCGCCCTTTCGCAGCGGTGGTCTTGTCTGAGCAGATCGGGCTGCCGATGTCGGGCGTCGCAGCTACGTGTATGCGTCAAAGATCAGCTCATAAATCAGCCATAAAACGATAGGATGGACTTACGCTTGCACCAATACGGACCGGGAGCGGAAAGACACACGCATCCCTGTCCGGGGACGGCGCTCATGTACTGTCCTCCACCGTCCTGTTCGGCACACTCGTCCTCTTTCATCTCCTTGTCCTTCACAGCGAGGACGCAGTCAAGCCCATCGGTAGACAATTTATAACTGAAATTTAGGTGTGCGTTAATTGGAGGAATGGACGTTCAGTTCGACCACATACGCAGGGGTGTCGCAAATAATTCCGCACTTGGACTCCTTAGGACCAACATTTTTGCAGCCCGCCTTGCCGTGGCCGCTAGGTGGAGGTGCTGCGCGAACGTGAAGGATAGACATAGAATTGGTAAGGAAAACTCACAGCATTGCGAACCAGACTTCGCCAACGACGCTTTCCGGTAACATTTGCACACATCCGTTGGGCTGGCGAAAGAAAACGGGAAGTCAGAGGAACAATCCTTCGCGAAATCATCTGAAACGACAGTAAGGATACTGTAAAAGGTTCGCGGGCAATCGCACCTGTTGTGGTGTTGTTGGGAGTGGGACCCGGGGGAGTGGGTGTGTCGACGACACACGCCGTAGCATCCAGCTTGAAACCTGGATTACATTCGAACTGCGGGAGATATGTTTCCATTAGCTCCTTTAAGTAGAGAAACAAGGAAAACCAACCGAGCAGCGCGCCCGGCCAATCTTCTCGTCCTGCATCAGAGTGAGCAGAGGAAACCTGGGGAACATCGAAGTGAATTACATTGTAGAGACCTGGACGTCAGATAAGACGTCTGGAAGCGAGTGAAAAGAAAATGGCATACATGTGGGCTTTGAGTTGGCTGGAGCCGCAGCTACGCAATCCTCGTAGCCATCCGTCGCGATGAATTCGATAACACCACAAGTGCACCCGCCAGTCTGGGCCAAACATCAAGAGAGGGAAATCGGGGAATGCAAATCTTACCGGGCGGGCAGCAATATGTGTTCCTGGAGACGACACATCGCATGTGCTCTGGAAATCCTTGGTCACCCCTGGCTCGTCGGCGGGCTTGTATCGCAGGCAACCTGTCGCCGTCTTAGTGGCGTCTTGGGTGCAATAGAAGCCACAGGTTGCCGGGGAACCAGTGCTTTTGGTGCAAGAAGGGAGGCCGAGGTCTGGTTCGCCAGTTGGGGGTGCTGAGGGACATTGATTGTTAAAAATGCAGTGTCAGAGGAGAAAACCTGGAATCCTTACGGCATTTTGTCCATCCGCCAGCGCTGAGCTCAGTTGCGGAGACGTCGCTTCACGGTAGCGGTTAGAGTACAAACGGGCAGACTCGCAAGAAAGTGGCCTACCATTTGCACGCACCAGATGTGCTGGCGTAAATGTCCTGAAAGAAATCGTGAAATTCCGAGCTGACGAGTGTGCTGAGATGGACCCAACCTTGTTCGCTCTCCTGCAATCCAAAGAGGCGATATCGATGGCGTCCTGGGCAGAAATCACGACAGTAAAAAGTGCAAGCGATATCAAAGATGTCAATAGAGAGCGCATGGTGGAATTGTGGGATGAGGGAATGCTTTGCTCTCTCGCCGATTTTGCGGTATAAGTGTAAAATCGCAACGAGAAAGTGCGGCCGGCGGTTGTTCGGAATGCTTTCGAAGCGCTATCTAGTTCGTCGTAACTCGGGCATCTCATCGCTTCGGAATTGCATAGCGCCGGGTTTCACGTAGACTGCAGGCATTCTAGAATGATGTGATTAATTTCGCAGAACAGTTAAGGTCCGTATAGCTCGGAATCGCACTTACAGGTGTAAGGAAGTCATTTTAGATTGCCACCCTCCTTGCCGTGGGCCCGAATTGTAGTCTAGAAACATCCTGACGAAACACCAATTAGCTATAGCTAATGTCAATGAACATGCCGGAAAAGAATTAAGACCGTGTTTACGTGCTCGAAGACGGCCTGCCCGAGATGGTGGGCATAAATGTCATGCAGATGAACCCAAGATGGCGAGTGAAGACAGAAACGGTAACTTGGCCGGGCCCGAATATCAGCATGCCGAGCCTACTTTAAGCTCGTTACACCCTTGCTTCTGACCGCGATGAGCCCATTCAGTCCTACCGTTCCGCACCTTTTAAATTGACGGCGATGATCGATGATCGTTCTCAGAGGCTCGCCAAGATAATTCCGCCGTGCCAGCTGTTACGCTAACTTCTTGGCTCTCTCGAAAAGTGTTTTCGAAGTTCGCCAACCGAACAGTTCAAAGCACTACTCACGCGCAGTGTTTGAGACTCAGACCGTTTTTGCCTTTATATCCCGTCAATTTCGCTCCTCCTCTACAAGCCATCAACATGCGTTTACCCCTCGTCTCAACCGTCATCGTCGTTCTGTCCCTGGGGAATTTGGCCTCTGCCCACATGTATATCTTCGCACAGGTTCTCCTCATTCGACACTAACCAAAAGATTTTGCAGCATCTTCTGCTTTTTGTGGCAGCTCCTCTCCTGGGGAACTCAGCGCTGTGGCTGGAACCAGCAGCAGTCTATCGGACCGCCTCCTCCTCCTCCAATCCACTGTGGGGCTGGGTGAGTATACATCTCCCTCGGCGACCATGTCCGGGCAGGCCTGTCCTGTCTTGATTCATATCCTGGATCGCTATTTTGCTGACATCCCGTTCATATTTTACCAAGGACATATCTATGGGGAAATGAATGTCGCCAAACCATCGGAGTCTGCAAGACCGCTCCCGCTTTGCAGTGAGCAACATCTCATTGTTTCAACCTGGTTGTAGTATCCACGATGCAACTCAACAGAATGTTCGCGCACAAGAGCAAGCCCTGCGGATGCCAAGAACCAGGCGCTGCTTTCGACAGGGAAAAGACGATCTGCAGCAGTGAGTGTCGTTCCCCTTCACAGACTGACCAGATATTAACACGAAACGAAGACCCACCAGTCAACGGCAAAATTGGATGTGAAACAGCGGCCACGGGCGCCAGCAGCTCCTGCGTTGTTGAATGCGACCTCGGGTAGGTTCCTTCCCTCCCTTCTTTCTCTGAACAGAGACTCACGAGCTCCTACGCAGCTTCCAACTCGTCAAAGGCAACTGCCTCCCCATGGCCGTTAAGAGCTGCGGCACCAGCGAACGCGTCGCCACCGGGCCCCGCGGCAAGGGCTGCATCTGCCTGCCCATCAGCACGCCCGACGGTCCCGCTGGGCAGGCGTGCCCCGGAATGACCAGCAGCGACGGGAACGGCAACCATGGCCGGATGATCTGCAAGCTCGAAGTCAACGGGAATCCCTCGTGTACCCCCGAGTGCGCTGGAGGGTATGACAGAACTATCGATCTCCTGTCAGCGCTAATTGATTTCGTCGCAGCTTCGAGCCGTACGGCAATACTCAGTGTGCAGTCATCGTCTAGACGCAGAATATGGAAGAAGCAGTTGTTCGAGATGAATATGTAGACTACTTTTTCGTTTTGACTGCTGATTCACGGATCGTCATAATTTCTTCTCAATAAACGTCTGTTCGGTTCCGTATTCCTCGTGCAGTCAAATACTCTTCGACGCAATTTCAAATCTTGTCTTTCTCAAAAAACCTCCTAGATCGCTTGGAGTAAGTAAGTCCCCCGGATGATTTATTAGTGGACGGACGGGGAACCTGGCCACTCAGCATGTAGAGGCTTCAGGAGACATTTGTGAAGAAATTTCCTAGTCGGAGAATAGAATACTGTATTTCTTCGTTCAATTCCACAAAGTGAACGCAAATTTCGCAAAATTGGCAATTTCTGGTGGTCACGTTACTGGGAACCAAAGCAACCTTTAGTAACTTGGTGGTCGGCAATGCACTGCAAATTTCAAACTCCGACAGATGCCCATCGAGTGGTAGGACGGTTTTCTACTTCCTACAGCAACTTTTGCAAGAAGTTTGTGTGGGGTGAAATAGTGGCACGAGATAACTAGTGAAAATCATTGTAGCAGATTTTCCATTTACTGTCCGGATGTACCTAAAACAGTCAATTGCAATTATAAATCCCTCTATATCTATGTCCACTGGGAAGATATCGAAAATCGGCAACAATGAATTTGTTCTAAATCAATTACAGTATGTACCTTGCTGCACCTTTGGACCCAGAAATCCCCGTTGAGGGTCGGAATTTTAGGAGGAGTGATTCAAGGTAAGGCCACTGAATCCCTGATTGGGAGACTTCTACCCCTAAAATTGGGGCCCAAACGAGGTTTAATACATACAAATGGCATTTTGAGGTCAAGTCAAGGTCTTATAGGCCGATGGAAGAATGTTCTGAGCAAAGAGTAGAGAAATAGGGGGAATATTCCTAATCCGGCAATACCGGTTTTGTGATCACTGATTTCCGGCAGGGTTGCCGACCACCATTTAGTTTGACCTGGCTGCGCTGTGACGTGACGTGACGTGACCATGCCCATGACCCAACCATGTCCATCATGATCAGGGAAACCCTCCCCTGATATTTTACGACAAAATGTCGTAAAATATCGAAGAATACGGTGGTGTCCTTAAATAGCGAACATCTATGCAAAATATGTTCCCCCCCCAAAAAAAATAGCGAAAGTTTTCAGAAAGAATACCTCAGAATATCAATGACTTTTCCGGTCACTTCCTTGCTTTAGACTTGCCTTTGACACTCCATATCCTCAAACCAAACACAAAAACAAGAAGTGAGAATTGAATATATTGATCTGGTATGTACAACATGTGCATGTAAAACAGCAACAGATACAAGCACGACTGTATGCGGCCCAGCCATAGTGGTTCGTTGTCCTCCGCAGCCTGTGCGAGATATCAGCAGACTTCTAGGTTGCATAGAACGGAAAACAAGTGAAACTACGCACGTCGTGCTCGTACAAGACGACGGCACACAGGCCTTCGCCACCCGCGGCGGCCGCAGGCGTGGGCGGGGCCGGCGGCGGGACAGGCTCCGGCTCGGGCGAGGGCGCGCTCGGGCATCTGGGAACAAAAGTATGAGAACAGATGAGCGGCTGTGGTGCGCGAGAAATGAAACATACAGGCAGCGGCGGCGGGGGAGGCGGCGGCGTAGGTGCAACCGTCGCCGCGGACCCAAAGTTGCGTGGCGTGCTCTGTTCCGGTGCAGCCGGACGCCCAAATGCCGGGGTGCTGCTCTTGAACACAGGCGCGGCGGGCGCCTGGAACGCCGCGCCGCGGCTCTGCGCGTCCTCCTGCTCGGCGAGCTTCTTCGCCTGCGCCTGGCGCGCTCCACGTGAGCTTCTTGCCGGCGCTCGGTGCGGGCGCGGGCAGGGCGGTCTGCGCCTGCTGCTCGAATGCGGCGAACGGGTTCTTGAGTTTCTTGGGCGCGACGGGCGTGTAGGCAGTACCGACGGGCACGATGCGGTCGTCGTCTGCGGGCTTGGTGGGCACGACGGACGCGGCGACCGGTGAGCGGGTAGGTGCCTGTCACACAGGTTAATCACACTGACGGTATTGGATGACATAAAAGAGGACCGTACACCCGCGGCGAACGACAGACAGGAGGCGGTGGGGAGGACCGGGGGACGCGATGCGGCAGGGGGGCGGCGCTACCGCAGCCACTGGAGGCGGATCCTCCGGCCACGCCTCCTGGAGTGCGGTCCGCTCGTCGACCGTGTGACTGTACAGAGATGTCGTGACGCCGCGGGTGGGCGCCGTGGGCAGCAGGGGCGCACTACTCGTCGCGGGCGCGGGGCCCTTGCGGAGGGTGGAAATGTCCGGCTTGCCAATGGGGGTGTAGTTTGCCGACGGGCGCAATCAGCTCGAACTTGCGTGCCTGCTCCTTGTGCGCAGAGTACTTGGCGCCGGAGGCGGCCCCGACACGGGACATGATCAGGGCGGGGTGACATCCGTGTACGGGACGGTCAGCGCGGCGTTCGGGGGGTAGAACGAGTGGCATGCCTCGTGGCGCGCGTTGAGGACGACGTGCGTTCCGCGCAAGTAGCTGGCGACGGCATTGGCATGTGCGTGGAACAGACCCTTCTTCTGCTATCACTGAGGGCTGTGTATGTGCGGGCTGTGTATGTGCGAGCACCGGGGTAGTGGTCGCAGGAAAAGAGTGTTGACTTGTCAGCCGTTGGTGTACAATTGATTATGTAAGTACGGTCACGTTACACAAGTGCGGCACATTGCTGACAAATGTGCCGCCTTTGATCTTCATGTGCCGCCCATCAAATGTGTGTGTCCAATCCATTTTGTCTATCCTCTAGAACCTGCTTTATCAGTCATTACTTCATCCCGCTATGCCATCCACATGATCCACTTGCAGAGTGGTCGGACAACATCCTGACTACATCGATCGCCCTTCTTTCATGCCCTCATAACTAAGTAGTACATCAGGAAAAGCCCCCTCAGCTAATTTCGCGAAACTTAGGGAAAACTTGGTGAAGTTTTGCCAAATTTACCAAAATTATCCACCTTACGCTGACTAGGTGAAATTAAGTGTAATTGAGTTGTTGATTCAAAATGTGGCGAAGTTTTCCCAAAATTATCCTTCCTTAGACCAGGATTAAACCTTGGTTTTCCGGCTACTTTTCAGGTAGTTCTCATCATATACATCACATCAGACAAGAGGGTGGTGGACAGAATAGATTCACGACGATCTAATTATCAAGTACATATCGAACTAACTCTACCAGGAACATAAATGTGTAAGTGAAGGCACGGAACGGACAAGGAAGATGCCGGGGGAGTATGCGGGGCAAAGAGGAAGGTTGCACGTTGGGCGGGAGGGGGGGTCATCGAGAATCCGCGCGGCGTGGTAATTGGAGGAACTTGCACACGGTGCTTGGCATCTCAAGTTGGAGACTACGACAACAGGGCCAGAGGTCTTTGTTCTTGGGAAGTACTTGGGACGTGAAGGGGAAGTCAAGAGGCCAGCGGTGCAAAGTGTGGAGGATGTGAATGGAACCTTGAGGGTCGGGAAGGCGGTTGTAGGCGGACGGGGGACATCGCGGAGGGGGAGACAACAGCATTAGGAATACGAGAGCCCTGTTGAAGCGCGGGATGCTTGCAATCAAGACAGGAAGGACGGCTTGAGGAGAGCCAGCAAAAAGTGGCCGGGACAGCGGCGAGGAGGGATGCGGGGACATCGGCGACGAAGGATGCTTGCTGCGTAACGAGTAAAGAGGAGGTCGGAGGGCTTGAAGACGAAGACGGTGGCTTCGGGCGGCTTGGATAGTGGGGGAAGGTGGGGGGAAAGGAAGAAAGGTGTTGACGTGGCGACATCAACCGTCTGATATAAATATGCTGGCCAAAGATTGCCGAGAGAAACTTACACGCTGTCCCGAACCGCTCCGACGGAGTCCGACGGCGGAGCGGCAAATTTTGATGGTGTTTCAAAAATCATCTAAGTCCCAATGTCGTTGCTCCTCCCCAAGTACTACACTCTCCTCTAAGGTTGGGAGTGATACTGATACAACTGTCACAGAAGCTCTACATCCTTCCAACCCCTTCTCGACCTGCCAGTGCAGCACCAACTGACCTCAAAGTGAATCAGAGCAGTCAATAAACTCGGATGGATGTTGCTTCGCAAAGGAACAAGGTTTTAACAAACCAACCATGAGGAAAAACCACATCATAATCTACCCCGAATTTCACAAAACTTCGCCTAAGCTGACACCGCATCATACGATTAGGTGAAACTTGCCGAAACTTCGCCTAATTTTGCGAAATTAGACCTAGTTCCACGAGATTATGCTGGGTCAGTATAATTGGGGGAAAGTTTCGGATAATTAGCTCGGGAGGATTTTCCTGATGTACTCGCTCCTTCATTGGACCGGACCTACTTCCAACCGTCAACTGGGAACAGCATCTAGTGCAAAGCAGACCCCGTGGACCATCCTCGTCTCTTACAACTACTCCTGACCACTATGTTGCAAATCGGCTCGCTTCAAGGCCATTCCAGAAGATGGTTCATCAATCATTACTTCATCCCGCTAAGCCGTCCACTTGCAGAGTCGTCGTAGAACATCCTGACTACATCGATCGTGCTTCTTTCATGCCACGATAAGTAATAATACTCGCTCCTTCGTTGGACCGAACCTAATTTCCAATCGTGCATAGCCCAATGTAAACTCCAAACCGCTGCCATCTGGAATGTTACCAGGAATAGTAGTCCAGCCTGACATGTAAACTACATATCGCTGCCGTCCAGAATCTTACGATGTAAACCCCATGGAGAAGACCACCTGTGCTGTTCGGCAAAGAAGCAGTGTCCACTATCCGCCTACATTAAATATCGCACTTGACAAAAATTGAAGCACACCTCCCGAGCTTCAGCCACCCGATTCCCAATGGCTTTTCAACGTACGTTATTTGCGGTATCCCATCGCGCTGGCTGATCTCCCGAAAGTCTTCAAATATACAGCTCTCGCTCTCCTCGCAACTGCCAATTTTTCGGTTTTTTTTTTTTTTTTTTTTTTTTTTTTTTCCTTCTTTGTTTTATATCCAGTGTGCCTAAGGCATATGGTAGATATAATACTAACTATTTGTATCGTATACGTGTCCTTGTCGAGAATGCTGTCAGGTAATGTGTCTTTCCGGCTCGAAACTTTGCAACACCGCGGCGGGGCGGGTGCGAAGCGGAACTTCCGCGGACTGGCCGGAACCAGTAAAGAGATGTGGTCGTGTGGAGGTCATAAGTGAGTCCGAGAGGAAAGGCATGCATAATATGTAAAGGAATCTGAAGGAAATCTACTCATCGGGGCGGTCTAGCAGTTTGAAGTCCCCGTAAACGGAGTGAAAACGGCGCGTGCGCTGGATGTAAAGGAACAGGTCGGGGAGGAGCTTCGGTTCGGTCAGGAGGTGCTTGGAGAAGTGGGCTAATGGGCTGGTCGCATGTAGTTGTCTCCGTGCTGCGTCGTGCGCCGGGCAAAAATGGAGGAAGTGATCAACGGTCTCGTCGACCATGTCGCAGCACGGGCATGTAGGAGACGGGAGCTTCTTGAGCCGGTGTAAGTGGCGCGCGAGCGGGACGTGGTGGGAGCGGAGTTGGAAGAGTAGGGCAGCATGTTTGCGGGGGAGAGAGGTCATCAGCTTACGAAACTTCGCGGAAGGCACAGATCTGTCCACATCTTTGATGCGAGCGTATCTAGGCGATCGCTTGAATTGTTTCTTCGCAATCTTCTGTAAGACTCGAGTGTGCGTCAACGTCAACGCCGACTTGCTGTATGGCAATCTCGTCAAGACTCCAAGAGTCCCTCCGAAACTGCCGTCCAGCGCTGCGCGCTTGGCCGCTTCATCCGCAGCCTCGTTCCCAGGTATGTCGACATGTCCCGGCGTCCAGTCAATACGGAGACGAAAGTTTGTGTGTCTGACGCTCGCCATCCGTAGTCTTCGATGGAAAATGTCCCAGATGTATCGTCCCACGCCCGGTTTTGCGCTCGTCGTCGCACCCACGGCCGATGTGTTGTCCAATCCCAGGGGGATAATTCCCTCGATCTCCTCGTCCGCCTCCTCCTTCAGACACTCGATCGCGAGCACCTCCCCGATCCCCTCCGCTTCATACACGCCGTACCTCTTCGCCGACCCCAACTGCACTCCTTTCACCCGCTTCACCGCTCCGTCGACCATCAACAACCCCGCCGCGCCTACCTTGCAGTCAATGAGTGAGCCGTCCGAAAACAACTGCACCCTCGACGGCTCCTCCAGGGCCCACACCTTGGCCTCATCCTTCGACGCGGCTATGCGTACATCCACCGGCGCCACCCACTGCGCGCTTCTTCTCACCGCCGGTATCGTCTCCACTTTCTTCTGATGGACATCTTGGTACACCGTCATCAAGAAATGCAACGGAGATGGATGCTTCTTGACATGTCCGTAGCGTGCGACGTTGGCCACCGCGGCATGAAGCGGGTGTGTCGTGGGCAGCGTCGCGTAGCGCACCGCGGCTTTCTGAAGCTGCCTGTCGATGGCGAGGTTTATCGGAGGGAGGTCGGCATGGGCATCAAGCATATCTGCAGGGGAAGAAGCCATGCCCCCGACTATCAGCTTCGCCGCCTTCAACTGTATTGAGGCCAGCTTCTTGACGATGGCGCGTCCGTCTCTTCTCCGGTTAGCTCCCTTGTCACGTTGCTGTGTCGGCACTAACCAGACCTCCGCTCCATAGAACATCCGAGGGACGCAGATCCCGATGTACAGTCACCGCACATACGCCGGTCCCACGCCCGTCGAGACGCGTGCGAGCCGGCGGAAGTTCACCACCCACTCGTGACCCTTCGCCAGCGCGGCCGCACCCTGCTCCCGAAACTTCAGATCCTCGTCAATCCAAATCCCCACCAGCTTCACGGCCTTGCTGGGCTTCACCACGACTCCGTTAATGACCAGGTTTGGTCGCTCCTCGCGGACCCATTCGTCCTGCTGGCCGAAGAACCGCGCCTGTGGCAACTTGCGCTGTGAGAAATGGCACACCTGATCTTTTGCCGCGCCAAATTCGCTGTTGTGCGTCACTCCCCAATCGTTCACTCCCCCCTCCTTCGTCACCAAATTCGCGATAGCTCGGTTCGTCGCCCTCAGGCTATCGCCTATCGCCAGCGCGTGGTAGTTGTCAATGTAGATGCCGGAGTCATTGTCGAGGCGCGCAAGGGGGGAGTTGTAGAACTGGTAACACAGTACCGAATGCGGGTCCCCCTGGTCCAGCCCGTCGTCAATGTCAAACAGGTCGGAGACGTAGTCGTCGAAGAGGAGGCGCGTGGTCCTCCCGGTGAATCTGCGCAGCATCCAGTCGGTGTGTTCGCGCGGGACACCTGCCATCCTCATGTTGTGCACCACCCGCGAAAGCATCTCGCTTGGGAACGCGCCCTTCACATCCCGGAGCAACAGCGTCGCCACTTTCTTCCTCCTCCACGCGTCCTTTATCTTCTTCACCAACCCCTGCACCATGTCGACCCCCGTCCTCCCCGGCCTCCCCCCATAATGGTTCTCCGGCAGCATTCCGTAGTACTCTGCATTGGTCGTCGCCTGCAGATTCTTCCCCGCGTTCCGCAGCCGCGCGTGGCCGTGCGAGAGGATCAGTGGCCGATGAGCCCCTGCGAGGGAGTAGTCCGGTTTGCCTGGCTTGTGGCCGACGATTGTCTCGGTACGTTTCCAATCCTCTGGCTCGTGTTGGTAGACATCTAACGCCCGATAGATCTTGCACAGTCGTGGGACCAGCAGCGCGGCGCAGAACTTGTAGACGCAGTTGGGGAAAGTCTTCGACCGGGTGGCTTTCCAGGGCTTCATCTTGCCGATGACCTGGTGGAGCTGCTGTTCCGACAGCGGTTGATACTTCCACATTGGCTCTGGGTACACCATGTCCGGCGGCGGATCCGTGGCGCCTGCCCCCCGCGGCGGGTAGAACTCCTCCACCAACCACTCGCTCTTGCGGCCATTCGTCGCAGCCACCTCCTCCCCCCCTGCTCTCTTCCTCCGCAAATCGGGCACACGGGTACGACCCCCATCTGTCGCCCCGCGCTTCATCATCTGCCCCGCCGTCCACACACTGCTGTCATCGATGTCTTCAAGATACTCGAGCCAGCATCGGTCGCGTGCGACCCGCATCCTCGAGGAGAAAGTGTTGCGGGCGGCGCGATACTCCTCGTGAGCTGGGCTCTCGGGCACATCGCGCTGACGATGGGACCGACGAGCCAGCTTCTCCTTCTCCTTGCGGAACTTGGAGAGCTGTGGTGTCCACCATCGCTTGGAGTGCGGGCCCACCCGGCTGAGTGGGATGTGCTTCTCCAAGCACCGCCATATCACTCCGTCCATCTTCTCCAGCGCCTCCTCCACCTCTTCCGCGCTTGCGTATCCCTCCACAACCCCCAGCAACTCCAGCTCCTCCGCGAGCATCTTTCGCACCTCCTCCCAATCCCCGGCCCTCCAATTGCGTCTCTCTTCCGTAATCTTGGTTGGCGGTACGAGGTCGATCTCGCTGATCACGGGGAAGTGGTCGGTGGTACCTGGTACTCGAGTGGGGTAAGCGTCGCACGAGACGAAAAAGTCCAGGAAGTCTTCGCTGCAGAAAACATTGTCCGGGCGCGTGAGGTTGCCTGTCCCTTTGGCGCGTAGTGTCGGGACGTCCTTGGGGAGAGGCATCTTCATGCGGTATCTCCCCAGCAGCTGCAGTAGCGGGTGCACTGCGACCTCAGCCGCCGCCGTGAAGAGGTGCGCATTGCGGTCTTCGTCCCAGAGAGGGCTGTGGCGATTGAAGTCACCTAGCCAGACGTAGCTCACACGGCCCCTGGGCATCGTCTGCGCCCGCATGAAGTCCCTGAGGACCTTTAGCGCGTCGTCATGGTCGCCATCGTTATACACGTTGACGATCCGCAGCGTCCCGAACCCACCCCGGAACTCCACCGCCACCACGTCCGCCGACGGCACGCTCATCTGCGACCACGAGTCCGTCGGCAGCAAAGCACTAACCAGCGTCACCGCCCTGGTTCTCCTCCCCTCCATCCCATGCTCTGTCGGGTACACCACCCTCCAGTGCGAGTTCGCCCTCGTCTGATTCCCCGGCCCAATGTACGGCTCCTGTAGAGCCGCAAAGTGGTACGTATCCCTCCCCATCGTCTGCAGTAACTCGTGCTGATTGTCCAATCCACGATCCAGGTTTTGCTGCCACACCTTCAGTGTGCGTGGCGGAGGATCCCCCCTTTGCGGCGCACTCATTGTGCACCGTCCACGGGTACGGCCGGGTCCTGGATCACTGTCTGGGGCACGGGTGCCGGCATGAATAGCTCGTCATCCGCGTGTGGGTCACGGTCCCCCCAGCCTGGGACCGGGTGCTCCTGTATCTGGCTCGGAATCTCCCCTTCCTCCGTCGCCGCCGCCCCCGCCGGCGCCATCGCTCCTGCTATCACCGCTGCCCCCGCCGGCGCCGCCGCTCCTCCTGTGCCTGTGCGGCCCAGAATTCCCGTGCGCTGCCTCTGCGACGCAGTGTCTCTCTGTCTGATGAAAGAGTCTGCTATCGACATCTGGGAGCGCCCGTCCTGGGCCCACATATTGTGATAGCCAGGGGCGCCCGGTGCACCCACGTGCGCTGCCGTCTCCCTGGCTCGTCGCCCTTCCCAGCCGTCATCAACCGGAGCTCCACCTCCCTGGCCGGCGAAGCCGCCCGCCAGGCGTCCGCGTCCGAGGCCTCCTCCCTGTGCCCATAGACTTGTGTCTACCCCGCCGCCCGTTGGCTGCGGAGCCGCCGCTGCGGCCCACGTTCGTGGGTTCTCTGTCGGGAAGTAACGGTAGCCCGCGGTCGGATCTCTATCTCTCCGCCGCTGCTGCTCCCTCAGAAAGACGGGGCACGCGCGATCTACTGCCCCGTGCCCGTCGACTCTGCAGTTTGAGCACTTGAATGTGCCCGAGTCCGTCACGGAGCAATCCCCTGTGCGGTGGTTCTCCGCGCAGCGCCCGCAGACGTCCACCTCTGACCTGCACGCGTGCGCGAGGTGCCCATCGTATTTCTGGCACTTTGCGCAGCGCTTCGCCTCCTCCTCTGGCTTTCTCACTCGTACGTGCTGTCCCTGCAGGTATATGCCATTATCAATGACATGATTTGCAGCTTCTTCGGACGCGAACACGATCTTCAAGTGCGCTACGCGTTGGGTCGGTGAGCGCCGCTCTGGCGCCTTCAGCCACCGCGTCGAGACCACATCCCCGTCCTTCAAACCGCTGTCCTTCTCGACCAGCTTCCAGGTGCCCTCGTCCTCAATTCTCGTGGCGACAGGTACCATTTCCGCAATCATCTCCAATCGCCGTGGCTTGTACACGCAGGTACCGCCAAGCGCGGAGATGAACTGCGCCATGACCACTGGTGTCTTGACCCACTCCGCTATCTTCTCATCTTTGCAGTCCAGCACGACTCCCCCGTTCGGTAACTTCCGCGCCCCTACAAAGGCCGCTCCCTCCTTCTTCACCTCCATGATGGTGAGCGCAAGGTTCGCCTTCTCCTTCAACTCAAGCTCGCTGAGCGCGCTCAAGCTGTCGGTGGTTGCGTCGACCGCCTTATCGATCAGGATTTGGCGCCGCATCCGCGTCGACCTCGCGAGGATGCCCGCCTGGGCCGCTGTCATCGACGGCACCGCCGTCGCCGCCGCCGCATAGGAGCGCGGCCCCACCGGCGCTGCCCTCGCCTCCGCTGCGGCCGCACCCGCTGCGATGCCTGCTGCGTCCGCCGCCTCCTTCAACGCCTTCACTTGCGCCTCCAGAGCGCGCACCTCTCCTCGTGACTCCTGTACCGCCGCCGCGGCCGTCTTCGACGCTCCGCAGACCTCCTCCATCTCCACTACCAACTTGTTATGGCTGAGGGCCAACTCCTCCATCAATGGGGAGATAGCCTCTACTACGAGTTGTGCCACTCCGTCGGCCACTTCCTCGTCAATCACCTCCCCCATGAACGCGATGGCCCGTATCGTATCCGGCATCGCCTTCTGGGACACCTGTGGCAGCAAGGACACCTTCAAGAGGATCTCGAAAAGGTGCCCGCGCGTGAAAGCGGCCCCTTTCGGGATCCACTGACTCCCCTCCAAATAGCTCCGCGCTGTCGCTACGTCCACGATCGAATTGGTGCGTACCTTCCCCAGTGCTTCCATGAGCTGGGGCCTAGTCTTGACGGCTCCGAAACGCGACTGTACATCTTTTACGGCAGCGGCGCCAAGTGGCGTCGGCGGTGGGGGTGTTCCCCGGGAGTTCACGGACATCGCTCTTTCAAGTTATCGTAGATTCAATGTATTACTGTCGTTCTGCGAAGTTACAGCACTGTAGAGCAAGTATTACGCGTCGGGCGACGCGTTTGGTCGTCCGGCGTGGTAAAAATTTCGGGGTCCTCTGTACAGTCAAGTTCCTTTCGTTTGGCTCTGCCGCGTGTATGCATAATCTCCGGTTATTATTTCACGAACTGACCAACCATTCGATGAAGCAACAAACGACGCTGACACCAAAAAAAAACGCTTATACGTGATGCGCCTCCCCTGAACTTCGACCACGCCATGCGGATCTGGAGCGCGGATATGGTTGCAACCGCCCCAACCGCCCACCGCGCCTTCCGCAAAACATTCTCCCCGCCGCAAGGGAAAACCGCGACCCTCGCCGACATCATCATCACCGCAGACGACTCGTACATCCTCTACGTCAACGGCATTCAGGTAGGCGCCAGCAGTTCCTGGACGACGGTGTCGCGCTTCTGCGTTGCACTGCAGCCCTGCCTGAATGTGTTTGCGGTGGATGCGGGGAACAACGCCGGTCCAGCGGGGTTGCTCGCGACCGTACAGGTTACGTATTCAGACGGGGGCACCGCGACGCTCGGGACGGACGCTTCGTGGCGCGTCGATCCGGGGATGACACCTGGGTTTGAACAGCTTTCATTCGATGATAATGGGTGGGTGACGGCAAGTGTGATTATGACTGCGTTTTGGGCCGAGGCCACTATCCCACAGCCGGCCACCGTCGAGTGTAAAGAGGTGAGGGATAGTACTGATATATGATGTCGGTGCGGTGCCGTGTGCGAAAAGTGCGTTCTTAACGCCATACACTGTTTGTTGCGCTAACACGGAGTCTCCTCCGCAGGCCGCCCCCAGACGTGGAGCTCCCCGAGGACGCTTGCGCCTCTGCAGCCAATGGTGGGCAATACCTGAGCGCGATCCCGGGGATGGGGTGCAAGTGCCTTTCGGAACCCACCGCCAATTGGTGCAAGCGTAAGTTCAATTTGACAGATTGCCGCCACGAGACTCAATGCTTCCCACGTAGCAGCGACGCCGGACATCGGGACCCCGATCTGCTCGGACAAGACCACGAAGGAGAAAGGGCGGGAAATCAAATGCGGTATCGCCGACTGTCCAAAAGGCTTCACCGCGACCGGGCCCAAGTGCGAGGAGGACGAAGGCGCGTTCGGAACCATCTCCTCTGTCACCAAGTGCAAGGCGCCTAGCACCATCTATGCACTGCCGGGTAAGGGTGGATGCAGCTGTGCTGCTGGCTTCGACGCTCCTGATGGCGCAAAGAAGTGTAGTGAGTGTCGTCTATTGCCGCATGCTGGTTGTAGCTTTTTTTCACCGATGTTGGCGTATAGCTGCCCCCTTGAACGGTTATGCCACTTGTTCCTACTTGAATAAGACGCCTCGTGTGCCGGCATCTTGTGGAACCAATTGTTATGCAGGGTAAACTTCGGAAGCCTCACTTGGATTGTCTTACCATTTAAATTGCCGTTTAGATTCATCAAACTGGACGACTTTACTGACTGCGTCGCTGAGGAAGACTAATGCGGTTATGAAGCATCTAGGACAGCCAGATTAGCGTGGGTTACATTGGAATCCATGCTACTGTTCCAGAAAGGCTCGGCATATCTCGAACGTGCATGAGACGGGATTTTGTGTGGTTGTAAATGTTCAATGTTGTTTAATCTCGGTGCATGAGTATACGCAAATTAATATCTGCACTGCGAAATTCCAGCGTCGAATCTCCGAGGACTGCTGGTTCCGAAAAGTTTAACACTATTAAAGAAGCGAAGACACGCACCTCGTGTGCGCCGAGTGCTGACCGCCATGCCGACAACCCACCGATCGTGCCAGCAGAGAAGCCGCCGGGATCCTGTCGAGGATTGCAGGGGAAGGGGACGGCCGAAGCGCACGCAAGGAAGGAGTGGGTTGCGAGAGTTATATACCCGGCGCTGGAAAGTTTGCTAGCGGCCACCGATGACCACCTGTGATTATCGGCGGCCATTGGCAGATATTGATGGACGTACCAGCAAGCTCGCCGGACTCCGTCAATCGCCCATCAGCAACTTGACAAGTTCTTTTTTCGAATCTTATTCGTCTTTTCTAAGAGCCAAAAGAGACAAAAGGCGAAAAAGACGAAAAATATATTTGTCTTTTCTAAGCTAGGTCCACTTTGTTACAAAAGAGAAAAAAGACTCAAAAGACACGAGAAGAAATTAGAAAAGCAGCTCAGAACTACTCTGAAAAGAGATCTTGCAAGCACATATCCCAGGGGAAAATTACATATATTACCCATATTTCAGGCATAGTTCATATATCTTATACTACTGTACTAGAACGTAGACAACTCCCTTGGTATCACTGACTTTGATGGACCGGCAAGTCCTTTTCAATACCTTCCTCTCGGTGTATCTCTTAGTTACTTCGCAGAGGAGTAGCCTACTAGTACATGCATACATCCCGAAAAATTCCGGGGGCAAAGGGGAAGGGAGGAAAGAGAAAAATGCGAAGTCCGAACCAGATGTACAAATCCAAACACTCATCACGTAAGCACATCAAATACAGATCCACATCAAATCCAAATCCAAATCCACTCCTCTGAAGCTCACAGCCAGGCTTTGTCCGAAACGTTATTGCAACGTTCAGATGTCAGGTGCACGGTCGTTTACATAGTTCGTCTCGCATGTCACCCTGAGGATTTCAGTCCAACCTTTAACTAGGCTGCGGACAAGACCTTCCCAATTAATTTTCTGCGGAGGCCCACATCCGAGTCCGTACACCCGATGAACTCGGAGGTATCGGGGCACCGGTGCGGAGTTAGGTAAGCACAGACTCCTCTCTTCATCCTCCCACACTACCGACAAAGTCCAGCCCTATTCGCCGGTGCTCGGTGTGCGCGTCGGCCACCCGCAAGGCAAGACTGGCGCGAGTCTGCTACTGGACGCATTGGCCAGCGAGTTCGCGCAGGTAAGTATGGTCGAGTATGGTCGAGTTCGCATCGAGTCTAACCGTCCAGTCGAATCAAGGCGTTTGGCACCGGTCGGACGCAGGCGCGCACTAAGGCGACAGCGCTCGGGTGATTCCTCGAGCCCACTCTGCACCGAGTGCGACTGATGTGTGGTCAGACATCCCTCAATGGCGGCGCCTGAGCGTGCAAGACGGCCTCCCAATCGGCAGGCTGCACCGCGGATGCCCACGCTCAGATCCGCGTATGTGTGCAGTCCCGAGATCGCTAATGCGTGAGTCCGCGGCACTCGGCGCTCACAGTAGTGGAGGGAAGCCATTCGATTAGGCAGCGCTCGGTAGAGCCCGACAGCGGGGTTCGCGGTGAGTCCACTCCACGCTTCTCTGTACCTATCTCGATTTTGCCATCGTTCTCGGGCCATGCAGCGCTAGTCACAACGCACAGCCCAGGTCGATTCGTCGCCTGGGCGTCAATCTGGAGAGCCTGAGCCCACGACGACGCGGACTCGCCGGCACGCGCAGGAGCGCTGCAGTGCATGATACCGCGCCCGAGACGCTGGCATTCGGGGGTCCAATCGGCCCGTGGCCCCGAACGCAAGTCGGATGAGCGTACGCATCACTCGACACAAGTCGCGGGCGGCACAGAGCGAGGGGGAGAGGGCGTACGCGTCTGCCGAGCGTGGGGATGCCCTGACCGGCGCGCATAGGCAGACCCGAGGTGACTCGTCCAAGGCTGCACGAGAGGGTGAGTGAGCAAGCGTAGAAGCGGAGCGAAGTGCGCGCGAGAGAGACGGGCCAACTCGGAAGGATTGCCTCCACGCGTGCGAGGCGACGCGCTCCGGGCACACCTGCGAGCGAGATGCACCGAGTCGGCCGTGATCGTGGGAGCGCCCCCCGGACACGGGGACCGCGTCTGTGCGCGAGCCGCCGTGGCTTGAGCCCCCCGCACGAAGCCGCGTCGATCGCATTCGCGGGGAACGTCTCTGGTGAGTCGGGTCGTAGCGTACCTCGTTAGTTTTGCGATAAATCACTTTGATGTCTGCGCGAGTGCTTCTGGGAGGTGTTTAGCACCCAGGCTATTGGAGCCAGCGCCGGTGAGAAGGGGCAGGCCCTGAGGATGTCATAACGAACGTTGCATGCGTGACCCGAGACATCCCAATCTACATCACCAGTTGTATTGACAAGTCCCTGGATCTACAAATAGGTATTAAAAAACGGGACTCCGTGAACATCCACTACAATCACACAGTGTCCGGGCCATTCTTTCTTCGGAAGATATTCAAGCCCAGAGACTCCTTCCTCTTGCCCCGCAATGACTCAATGAACACGTCGAGTCGGTCCCGCCACCGCAGTGGATCACTGTCATCGACGACATTCGGATTAAGTCCCTCTTCCATCTCGCGGTGTGGAGGAGCCTGCCAGATCTTCCAGAAGTAAAGGAACATCCCGGAAGAGAGAAGTGCGAGCAGCCCGAAGAGTACCACGAGCAGTGTGCGGCCGACGGAGCGAGGGATCGATTGGATGCAGAAAGCAGCAATCGCGACGGTGAAGCTAAGCACAGACCACTGGAGGGTCGCGAGCGGGAGTGCCAGGAAGCATGCGGTAAATATCAGGTCGTGCGAGGTGAGTTTGTGCGTCTTTACTTTTCTGCGGCCAATGAGTTTGAGGCGGTAAATATATTTTTTCTACAATTAAACCAGTCAGTAATGGGGCGTTGAGGAGGAGCTGGGACGCACCGCGTCCTCAAAATCAGCGTCCTTCTTCTCTCGGTGCTGCCATACGTGGTACAGTCCGGTGACTATGCTCGCCATGGCGCACAGCGAGGACACGAGAGATAAAGCACGCTGCAAGTCGGTGATGGTCTGCGAAAATCTGAGTGCGAGCTTGAGATCAACGGATATTGACTGACAGGTACTGCGAGGAAGCCAACATTTACGCTTCATGAGCTAGTTAAGCATCGAATTCAAGGCGAGTGAGATGGCAACATACGATACGAAGACAGTAGCAACTAGGTTAGAATCTAAATAAGATTTGAGTGGTCATGTAAAAGGACGATAGCAATTAAAGCATGCGCTCACCGGCCCATTCAGCGACCAAACTCTGCATGAGGCGACGAAAATCAGGAAGAGATATGATCCCTTTGATGATTGTACATTCGAGACGGGTGCGGTAGTTTGTATGGGTCCCGAAAAACAGTAAGCCGATAATGATATCCCAGGTGATGACATCCAAGGTGCGCTTTGGGATGGCCTTATCCCGGTATATTCGTGCAACTGGAGTCCCGTACTTGTAACGCGCTCGCGCCGACTCAACTTCGAACATGGTTCGGGCGATGTGCCAGCTCAGCGCAGGAACAACATTATACGAGCGGTCAAATTCTGTATGTTCCCATATGTATAAGCAAATAGTAAAAGCAGTCAGATCGCGCGCCTTTCAGGTCCTGGTATACTTTGATTAATCGTACGATTTGGTGGTCTTCAAAGGGAAACGTTGTATCCTTTACATCGAGAACCCTCTCTGATGAATATTAATATCTGCGATTTTTTATGTTAGAAAGACACACCGTTGGACCCGAAAGCCAGCGCGCTGATAAATTCTGTCTCCATATAACAAGGTAGAGCTGCGTGGTGCATGGGAAACTGCAGAACATAATCCCAGAAGTGGGACTTGTGCATGGGGGTAATCACTGCACTCCTACATTAGCGAAAAAAAAATGGCTGCAACATGTGTGATTTGTTACCATCTTCGAGGTTGTACTTTTCGCCTCTCTGCCACGATACTACTCCAA
Source organism: Mycena sp. CBHHK59/15 (assembly GCA_029204085.1). Taxonomy (NCBI): domain Eukaryota; kingdom Fungi; phylum Basidiomycota; class Agaricomycetes; order Agaricales; family Mycenaceae; genus Mycena; species Mycena sp. CBHHK59/15. The sequence continues at coordinate 213,571 of JARGXW010000126.1, forward strand.
TTATGGGGCTGTCGTCGACGATGTAGACGAGCATCTCCGCATCTGAAACTGGAGGGTAGAGATTGCGAACACGTTCCATCCACTGAATATACTCGTGGTATGCGTCAAGTATAGCTGCAAGGGTAAGAGGGTTGTATATGTTGTCCATCGTCAAGAGGTCGTTTTTGCGGCAGTAGTAGTAAACACCGCCGTTCAGGTGGACACATTTGATCCACCCATCCGGCAGTTCAGGTACACTGGGGAGTTCCGTTAGCATCGCGCAATCCATCAGGTACCACAATTACCTGATAGTTGGACGAGAGCAAGTCGATACAGAGTCAGAATCCAGGTCATCTACAGATGTCTCTGAAGAGTGGTCCATACGAGCCTCAGGGAGAGATACGAGTAGGGGGAGAGATGAAGGACATGTGCTCCGAGGATTGCGTCGGCTTAAGAGGGAAGGACTTGCCCATCTCCGAACGAGGAAAACAATGTAACCACGGTCGTGGGTCCATGTATATCCCACAAGGACACAGAAGGACGAGTAGATCATTGAGCTGTGGACACATGTGTGTCCACTTCTCCGACGTTCAGCGCCACGGTGTGTCAGGCGTTTCCAGGAGAGAACAAGAGATGAGTTAAGTCACCTTGTTTCCCACGCCACATGACATCCGTTAACGTTCTCTTCCCAGAATACTGTACTATTACGTTCAATTCGAGAGTCACGCGTCACGCACCCCCCTCTCAGTGTCGAATTTGGTATGTGGTCACGCGTCACGGAGGCGTCTGTCGAAACCACCTGGTGATTCTGACGGGGGTTTGGCCAAAAAGATCGAATTTTCCCAAATTTTAGTGTTGATTGTCGAAAATTTTCGGTTTGTCACGCAAAATTTCGGTGGTTGTCGAACTGTCGAATTGTTTGAACGAGTCACGCGTCACACCCTATTGTTGAATTGAACGAAGTAGTACAATATGTAGAAATGAGGCGTGTAAAGTAGAAGGAAAATGATGGCATCACACTCGCCTACCCAATTCGGTTCTTGTTGTTCTTGTTGTCCAGCGCCCCCATTGCTTCCGCTTTTCACACACGCCTGTCAGGAAAGAACAATGACAAGAGACTCTCAAAAGAGGAAGCCCGACGCCACTAGCAATAACGACACAACAGGTCTAGTGCGCTCATCAGATGCAGGGACTCTCGTGATCGCTGTCATGTCCAGCTCCTTGTTCCAAAAACAACTACGGCAGGGACAACAACCGAGGAAGTAAGTCAGAGGTAAGTCCAATATAAGCGCGAGCTTGGGCGTATCCTTCACTCCGCAGTACCCCGTTTAAGGGTCTTGACTGGCGCGGTGATTCATTCAACTTTCAATCGTTGTGGAGTTCATGATTCCAATGCACACTTGAGGAAGAACGGCGGACGCGGAAGCGCTGTGGCAAAGGCGGGAGCCAGACATAGGCGGATGGGTGCAGGTAGGGAAGGGTTCAGGGATGCAGTACTCACGCGGACTCGGAAGCAGTGGCCGACGTGCTGCCGCTCCGCGACGCCGCGGTGGCACTCGATGCTACTGCGGCCGTACTCGATGCCGTACTCGATGCTGCAGGTGTGCTGGAAGACGCGGACGCTGTGGGGCCGATGGCGAAGGACGCGCTTGTGGCGAGGATGCCGCTCATGTCGGACATATTGATGAAACCCATGGTGTATCCGGGTCTGTGCATTGTGGAGGGTGGAGTTAACGCACCGGCGAAGAAGTTTGGGAGGGGAAAAGTTAGGGTGTATGATTGCGATACGTTGGGGTAAGACGATCTCGGTGGGATCAATGGGCGCGTGGAGCGATGGAGCGATGCATAAAAATACAAAACGCACCCTGGAGTTGCGTCGGGCAGCAGCGCAGCGCGATGGTCGCGTTGTTGTCCTGCGGCTTCACATCGATTGCAAACCCGCCATTCTGTGACACGAACGTCTGAATAATTTAGGCGGCAACTCGAGTGAAAAGTACACATACAATGGATGGAGTTGTACTGAATAGTAAGATATGCGCCCTGCGCGTTGGGAGTATGGGTTATTAGCCTTCTAGATAAAAGACGAGAGAAGCACGCACGTGTCAGACGAATCCAATGACCATGTAATCATGATAGTGCCATCGGACGTGGGAAAAGTGGACGCCTGCACGTTGGAGAGCGCCGCCGCCGCTCGCCGCGGATGCGAGAGTGCCGCGGCTGGAAAGAGAAGCCAAGCGGTCAGAGGATGCAGGCTTATGGAAAATGATGAACGCACCAGATCTGAGCGAGGGACTCGGAGGGAGAAAATAAATAGGGTGGTTAAGAGAGAGGTTTGCGGCCACGACCGGGCGCGTGGACTAGGTCACGTCACTAGTGTCGAAGTCTGGGAGCAGTGTTGGACTTAAGGGTTAAGCCTTAAGTTAAGCTACTGGGATGCCATAATCATGGTTACCAGCTGGTTAAAGTCGTTTCGAACTGCAACCACCGCCATGTCCACCACCAAGAAGCCGATGCTCTCCTTCACCACCGCTATTTTTCGTGGCCTCCAGGACAATATCCGCACTACAATCAAGACTCTCCCGATCGGCACGCCTTCTGTCTTGCGTAACGGGTTGCTCGAGGCGCATCGCAAGCTGAGTGACTACTATTATAAATTTGATCAGTCACCCTACTATACTTGGGCTGCCCGTAAGAGTTTAAAACTGTATTGTCTGGTCCGACCCGCTGAATTCGCTGTAGTTCTTGACCCGCGAATCTCGTATGATGGACTTTGCGCTGACTTCGAGGGCGACGATGACCTCTTGGATCATCTCAAGAGCGCAAAAGATCGGTTGGATTATCACTTCCGACTCTACTACGCCGACAGGATGCCCGCACGCGCACCAAACCTCCCGGAACCCTCTGCATCGAAGCAGAAGGGGTCGCCGCAGAAGGACTTCACTGCCCACTATCGTGTGAAGGATCGCGCGGTTATTGACGAGCTCCAGCAATACAGTTGACTGGCTCATAATGCATAAGATCCGTTCCCTGCCAAATCCTCCCAAATCCGATGCATTATGAGAATTATGCATTATGAGCATGCTTCTACAGTGTGAATAGGCAGTTTGGTGGACCCCAAATCCTATGCACTATGATCATTATGCATTATGAGGTTATGCATTATGAGCCAGTCAACTGTACTACAAGCTTCCACACGAGGACTTCGATTTGTGTGATCCTATCGAGTGGTGGTTTGGGCGTCGTGCCCAGTTCCCTAACCTGTTCTGCCTTGCACGCAATATTTTCACGATTCCTGGTGAGTTGTTATTGTCCTCAACCTTTCTCTTACTTACTATCGTAATTTTACAGGCTCTGCCGTTGCGGTTGAACGCATCTTCTCTGGCGGCCGCGACACCATTTCTCTCCGGCGAGCCAGCTTGAAGCCGGAGACCATCCGTACCTTGATGATTGTGAAGCAGCGCCTTCGCCTTGCACGTCTGGCTGTCCAGGAGTTGACGGGAGGTACCTAGCGTGCATGTAGCATCTTGTAACCGTGAACTTCTTTTTCTTTTCACCGTCCGTCTGCCGTATGTATACGGCCGTTTTTTGGACCGTACCGGACCGGCGGCCCTCTGGATTATAATATTACGGTACGGGATACGGTGCGGGTTCAGCCGTAATTTAACCGTCGAATCGACGGCCGTTACCGTACACCGCCAATGGTCAATCACGTTGCTGGCAGCTGGGATCGTCATGCATACCATGTGTGATGACCGGCTGGTACCAGGCCTCCTATCAGCTGGATATCGGCCGACGGAGTAAATGGGTCCATTGTGGACCCAGCTTTCCTGGAGACCAGCCCCCCAACCAGCCTGTGTGCAAGCTGTAGGGCAGGATGGGCTATACTCTCAACACTTCATGTAACTTGCACGTTCGGGCTCAGATGATTGTCGGGACAATAAATCATGTACATATATATTAGCTCTAGAAATTACACGGTACTTTTTACACCTCCTACTCCGCCTCCACCTCGGGCTCCTCCGTCGCGGGCCCAGCGGCGGGGATGGCCTTGTCGGCGGCAGCAGCTGGTGTTATCGACCTTGCGCTGGAGGTTGTCAATGACGCCGGGGTAGCGAGCAAGATGGGACAATGAAGCACACCCAGCACTCAGATACCTGGCGTCGTGTCGCGTCTATACCTGCGGACATTAAAGTCGGAAATCAGGGGGATCAGAGACTGCACGTACCTGCCGCCCGAATATGCCGCCAAGTGCTACAACAATGAACTCCATTTAAGCTTGAATGAAACCGTGGCTACGGATAAAACAGTTGACGATGCACTGTTGACGATGTACTTGAGGGAGCTTGAGGCGAAGCTTATAACTAGGACAGGAAGTTTGAGGAGGTTTAAGGTGGGTTTGAGGAGTTTGAGGAAGGAAAGCTTGGGGTCTTGGGGCTACGGGCGCTTGAGGAAGTCGCTTGAAGGAGATTTGGAGGGCCCAACGGCCGAATTGCGGGACTTGGCGCACTCAAATCTTGTGGGGCTTGTAGAAGGAGTTGCTGGTTCTTAATGGCAGCTCACGAGCACTACCGGCGGTGCCAAAGGGACGGGGAGAGCGAGTGTACGACAGTGGGGGAAGAGAAGATGGGGGGAAGAAGAGAAAGATGCAACGTGGCATCAACCAACCATCCATCAATCACGCCAATGATGGATCGGAGTTTGAATGCCTTAACGGTTTCACAGATTTGTGGTCGGTTCTGGCTTGCTTCCGCTTCCCTTTCACTCTCTGCAAACTGTCTCCTACGTGGTCTATACAGCATTGTTCTAAATGCGAACTCAGTACACCGTATCTGACAAAAAAAATTGCCGACCCAGAGCACTGCCACATCCCATATGACCAGAGACCGCCAGACGGGCCTGATGATGCCATGCAAAGTCTTTCACCATCTGTGTTTTTTGGGGCTTTGCTGAAAGAATTTTCGAGTTGCACTAAAGTTTATGAGTTCGCGCGTAAACACAGATTCCGGAGTAAAACAGTATATTCATTCTACCATAGGTTAGGTTGTTTGAAGCGGTACAATCACCCGACGTCACGGTTCTATCAGTGGGGAATAGGATGAAATCCGATGGATAAAAGTCAACCTAAAATATAGGTTGAATTTGGGTTGAAGAAAATCAACCTACCGTCAACCCTTTGTAAGTTAGTCGACATTTTTCATCCTACGCTTGGTTGAAAATCATGCAACCCTCATAACTAGCGTTAAATTCGAATTCTGGTGATGATTTCTTAAAATAAAATCAATGTATTGGGCGGTAGCTTAATTTATTTACTTTTCATTGCGCCGGTCACCCCACGGCTGGGGATAAACTTAATTTCCAGCTGACTTTCCATGTTCTCGCCAGCTGGAAAGTTGGCCTGGACCATGCAGCTGGATTCAATCCCTCTCACAGCTGCTTACAGCTGATGCGTTTTCTGGAATGCAGCTGACGATCTCACCTGGAGACGGCCTGACAGCACTTTGGCGGTGTATACGGTACGGTCCAGCAGCCCTAAAAAGTGCTCCGCGGTAGTGGCAACATCAGGCTTTTAACAACTTACTTGCCGGCGCTTGTAGACGCTTGTACAAGCTTGTACGAGCCCGAAAAGCCGACAAGCTGACAAGTCGACAAGCTATGTCAAAAATCTGACAAGCAACTCACCGCAAGCCAGAAAAGTTAGACAAGCCCACAAGAGGCACAAGGAATATGCAGTATTTCAATATATTGAGCTACATAATAATGTGGGGCATAAAAAGGCCCGGATGATGGTGGAATATAGTAGGAAAGGCACGAAAAAAGAAGGGTCGAGCCGGGTGGGGCGGGGAACTTAAAAAAGGAAGAGATAACGACGGGTGATCTACAATGCAGCCGTAGGTAGGGAGTGTGGGATGCGACTAATAGATCCAAACCCGACCGGGGGTAGACGCGGCGGTGCGAGACGCGGTAAAATAGATTGGAAATTGCGATGGTCTGCGGCGCGCAGTCGCGGCGGCGTGACGCCGCTCGCGGTCGAGTCGAGGGGCGCAGGCACTCGGCTGCACGATGCACTGAGCCCCAGGTAGTGCGGCTGCATGCGTACGTCGGCGGCGACGGGCTGGGCAGCGACGTTGAGGAGTGAGGGCGTCGGAGAGGCGTGCTGCGATTGAGAAATTGGAAGCAATAGGGCAGAAAATCTTGAGAGCTTGGAAAAAATGAGGCGAAAGGGCCGACGGATTTGCGAGACGCCTGTATGGGTAGCTGGAGGACTGGCCTATGGTCAGACGAGGCAAAGGGCCCCAGAGACACAGATTGAGGCGGGAGGCAAGTGGAGAAAATGGGGGGAAAAGGAAAGAGGTGACCAACCATTTGATGCAAGTCACGCCATCCGTTGCCATCTGTCAACAATTGGCATCGTGATGGGCGGAGTTTGAAAGACTTGTCCATATTTCCCCACCCGCTAACATGCCCAATTGCTTTTTTTCTTTTTGTGATTGCTGTTTTCCGCGGATTCAGGGAGGAAGACTAAGATGCAAGTTATTCACAAGATTTCTTTTCAAAAAGAAAGGCATCAACTCAGACTCGTCAGTCTTGCTTGTTCGGCTTGTGGGTCTTTTCTGTCTGATGAGCTTGTGCACAAGCAAAACGGGCTAAAAAAGCCGTAAAAGCCCCAAAAGGAAATTGCACTATTACTGATGAACCAGTGAGTGCTACTGGAGATTAGTGGTTGTCAAGGCAGCGGCAGCGCGGCCCGGTGGAAACCGCCGGCTCCGCGTATATTACTTACTGGCTTATCCTATGTAACCGCGTGGATCGGATCGTTCCTGAGTGGAAGTGACTTGCCCTCAACCCCGACTTTTTTTCTTTCATTCATACAAGACACGCAGCTACTGACTGCCATTCCACCTCGGTCATGGAACTCTACCCCCATGGCACCTCCTGGCTCCCAGCGGATTCCTTCTATGAACAAACCCGGTACGCGTCACCCTCTGCCGCAGACGCTGACGCGTCACCTAGGTTCAAGTCGCCAGACATTCTCCAATCCTCAAACCTCACCACCTTCGCCTTCCTCGTAGCCCTCAGCTCGCTCTTATCACGGATCATAGCAAACCGGAAGGTTCCCAGATGCCTCGCTAGAAAACTGGACATCCTGGTCACTCTCAAGACCCTGTTCGGCGTCGTCTACATCGCAGCCGCTGCTACTATCCTTGGTTACGCGCAAAAGGGGAAAAGTGAATGGGTGTTGCTGAGTGCGGGAGTTGCGGCAGCGGTGAGTCCTACATTCGATCAGTCCGGAGCCAGCTCATGCACACCCTAGATCACCTTTGTCGTCGCCTCAATATCCGAGCACTATCATTCTATCGCGCCCAGCACCCTTACTACCCTCTATGCCATCTTTGGCACCGCGTTTTACGCGTATACAGTTCGAGGACTATACGAGATGCAGGCTCTCCCGGTGTACCTTTATGCCAACTCCGCCGCGGTCGTCTCCCTATTTGCGCTCATTGTCCTCGAGAGCAAGAGCAAGCGCAGCCTGATGCTACCGACAGATCCCGTACGTATCGTCATAGTGCTGGTCTTTGCGTTCTGACGTGCTCCAGCCGCCTGCATACGAATCGACGCTCTCCTTCCTCGTCAAGCCCTTCTTCCCGCACATCCTTCCGCTTCTCTACATTGGATCCAAGCGTCGTATCAAGCTCCCTGAGCTTTGTGATATCCCTCTGTATCTCAGGGCAGACCCAGCGACGGAGGAGCTTTTGGCGGCTCTCGCGACCGGCGACAAGACGAGCAATCGGTATCTCGCCAAGAGCACATTCAAAGCGTTTGGTGGTCAGTTCTTGAGCCCCGTCCTCCCACGGTTACTCATCCTGGCTGGAACGTTCTGTACGTCTATTGGTATTAATAATCACGTCATGCTGATTGTTTTGAAAGCCCAAGTCACCCTGGTGGAGCAAATGATCTTGTACGTATCCGACAAGTCCATACCCAAGGAGCGCGGGACTTTCCTCATCTCGGCATACTTTGTGGTTTATGGTAAAGTGTCCTAGTCGTTTTTATCAAACTGCTTCTGATTCAAACTTAGTCTCGTTGGCGATCTCGAACTATGTCTACTCTGAAAAAGTCAATGCCTTTGTTGTCCTCTATGGATCGGCGCTCACCGGCTCCCTGTACGCGAAAACGCTTCGCCTGACGTCCATGGCGGCACGCGAAGTCGGGCAGGGAGCCGCTACCACGTACATGTCAGTGGACGTCGAAAAGGTCACTTCGGGGTTCCAAACATTCCAAGAACTCTGGGCGGCTGTGGTGACCATCATCATTGCCTGTACCATGCTGTGGTACAAGGCAGGCTATGTCATGCTCGCCCCGCTGCTCTTCATTATTACCCTCATTTCATCGACGAGTACGTCCTGCCCTCATTCTTTTGTCTCTGCTGACCATCCTAGGCACGGTCGGTAGCTTCGTTGGTCCTGCCCAAAAGGCGTGGCTGACGGCCATCGATATCCGGATCAAGCTGCTCGTAAGTCGACATCGTTTTTCTCCCGCAATGAGTTGCTGACCACGATCCCAGACCTCTGTTCTCGGTCAACTTCTTCCCATTAAATTGGGAGCATACGAGTCTTCGCTAGAACGCAAAATCAATGCTCTTCGCAAGATCGAGACGCAGGCGCTCAAGCGCTTCATGTACCTTATATCCATCGCGGCCACCCTGTCCAACATTGGATCTAGCGCGTCGTTTTTGGTCACCCTCGCAGCGTACGTCGTCATGCTCGCTAATGGATGGGGAGACCTGGCGCCGCTGGACGTCAGTCGTATCTTTACGTTAGTTTGGTTATAGCTTTCTTCTCCGCACATTTATTTACTGAATTGTGTGTCAGGTTGTTCACCATCGTCAACATACTCAGCGGTGAGTGACTGCGAATCCATCATGCCCGTCTAACAATGAGGGCAGGACCACTGAACATGATCGGGCAAACACTTCCCCAGCTCTTCGCCTCGTTTGCATCCCTTGACCGCATTCAAGGCTTCCTGCAGCTACCCGAGAAGGCTGAGTCAGAACAGGATCTAGAAGCCGACTTGGTCGATGTCAGTGACGATGGCGTCAAGGTCTCCACTGTTCAAGTATCCCTTAAAGGATGCACTTTTGGGTGGGACGACAAGACTCAGGTCTTGTACGACACTACTCTTGATCTATCTCCACGCGAGCTACACATGGTTATCGGATCTGTCGCCAGTGTAAGAGTGCTAATTGTCTAGGTCCATGATGCTAACGCTTCCCAGGGCAAATCCAGCCTCCTCATGTCGATACTGGAAGAGACGAGACTAGTTGAAGGTATTTTAAAGGTCAAGGCGCACAAGGTACCCTGGACCACAATGTCCACGTCTCGCATCTAATTGCCCTCCAGATCGCGCTCGCAAGCCAAACACCGTTCATCTACCCGGGAACTCTTCGTGCCAGTTGAGTTGCCTGTTTTCTTTCACTACACATGCCCGTAACATTCTGGACAGACATCCTCCTCGACAGCCCGTTCGACGAAGCTTTCTATGACCAGGTGATTCACGCGTGCGGTCTTCGTCAAGATATCGAAGCGCTTCCTCACCGTGATATGGTGAAACTCGGGGATAAAGGCGCGTTCATTCACAGATTCACGCTTGAAGTTGCTGACATATGCTCCAGGAGCCACTCTTTCTGGCGGGCAACGCCAGAGACTGGTAGGTTGAGTTGATGTGATCATTTGACGCTGCTCATGCTCGACAGGCTATCGCTCGCGCTGTTTACGCTCGTGCAGATCTCGTCTTGTTGGACGACGTGTTCAGCGCACTGGATGGCGAGACCGAGGCACACGGTGGGAAACATACTATGCTTGATATGAGATGCTTATCCTGTCCCAAGTCTTTGCGTCCTTGTTCGGTCCGGACGGAATGCTCAAGGGAAAGGTAAGTAGCCATGGCAGAGTACAAAGCGGTAGCTTATGTTTGCATCTCAGACTACGGTCCTTGTAACGCATGGAGTCCATCATCTTCCCACCGCTGACAAGGTCATCATCATGGACTCCGGCAAGATCACGCACTTTGGCTCGTTCGAGGAAGTGCGTGATGCCGGCGCGACGTTCGCATTCGCTTCTACAGCAGTGGAAACCGACGCCAGCAAAAGTCAGGTAACGGTCAAGCAAAATACGACAGAAGCCACCGTCGTCGACGAAGAGAAAGATGAGGAGGAGGCTTGGAACTTTGAGCAAGTGTCTAGGCGAGGTGCTTACGAATTCTACGCCAAGTGCACAGGCTTCTTTCAGACCGGCGGCCTGCTCGCACTCATCACTGCGTGGAGCGTGGTAGGCTTATTTTCAACGGCTTATTTATCGAGTAAGTGGCTTCTCGATCCCTCGACCTATCATCGACCATCCCAGTGCTCGCATCCTCCTCGGGTGACCACCTGGGTCTCTGGGTAGCCGGATATGGCGGTATCGTTGCCCTCAAGTGCGTCTTCTGCTGTGTCCTTACCGACCGATGTCTAACGCACCCTGCAGTCTCTTATTCATGGCGTTGACCCTCCTTTACTTTGGATACGCACTCTCAACGTTCACTGCACCCAACATACATGGCGTGCGTCGGGATTCCCTGATCTTTGTAGATCTTTCCGATCTGTCGCTGAGATTCTTTCCAGGTTGAACTTGCGGGCGTCATGGGGTCTCCAATATCTTGGATCACCAAGAATCCCGTGGGAAGGATCTTAAATCGGTATGGTGAATCGACGCTTTGCTGATTCATACTGTCCAAAGGTCCGATATATACTGATGCATATTTCAAGATTCTCTCAAGATATTCAAGTCGCTGATCGGGAGTTCCCTTTTGCCTTTATTAATTTCGCAGTCAATGTCCTCGCCACGATCGGTACCTTTGTTTTTATTACACTCGCGACGCCGTTGCTGGCATTCGCTCTTCCAATTCTGGGTGTCCTGGGCTTCTACTCTTTGCGATTTTATCTCATAACGAGCAAGGTACATCTACTAACCTCACATGTGTGGTTTCTCACGCGACTGTCAGCAATTCCGTAGACTTGAACTCGGGTCGAAATCTCCGGTTTGTTTTCTTGAGACCCGTTCGATGATATTCGGCTAACATCTTTCTCCTCAGCTCTATACGCTATTCGGCACTACAGTATCCGGTCTTATCACCGTGCGGGCCTATCGCGCACAGGACTATTTTCGCTCACAGAATGCCTTGTTCGTCAATGAATCCCAAGGGGCCCTTCACCACCGACTCGCTGGTCAACTCTTCCTCCGGGTGTTCTTGTTGTGGTTCCAAACAATCCTCGCTTGCAGTGTTGCAGTACTAACCATATGGCTGAGAGATACCACGTCGGCAGCGTTTCTGGGTATTGCTCTCTCGAGGTCTGTAACATGTTTTTTCGATTTATTCCCATCTTTAATTGTACCGTTTTCAGACTGGTGTCTCTTGGAATGTCATTGACCCATCTCCTCACCTCTTACGCCTCAGTGGAGAATGGTAGCATTGCCATTGACCGCATCGAGGAGTACGCCAAGTTGCCCGAGGAGGAAAAGACCGTCACGTCGGATGAGATCACAATCAGCGACCTCTCGGCCTGGCCATCCACTGGAAGCTTGGTCTTCTCGGACTTCTCCATGAGATATCGGTATAGTTCGCCATTCTCGCTTATTCATCATCTCACGCGCGCATCCTTTAGCGACGACCTTCCGCCGGCCCTTAAAAACCTCTCGTTCGAGCTAGAAGGTGGACTCAAGATAGGTATCTGTGGCCGGTAATTGTCTCTGCTTTTGAGACAAGAGACCTTGCTGATTTGGCCGGCTCGCAGCACTGGCTCTGGAAAATCATCCACCGTGCTTTCTCTATTCCGAGGGATTGATCAGCATCTCGTCACTGGCAAGATTGTCATCGACGGCGTTGATATTTCAACCGTTCCTCTCAAAAAACTTCGTGAATCAATGAGGTACGTCCGACACGGTTTACGGTCACCGGCCCGAGTTCAATTGCTCTCGTTTAGCATCGTCACACAAGATCCATTCCTGTGGCATGGATCGATTCGTGAAAACCTTGACATCACCAACGAGCGCACTGATGCCGAGATTTGGGAAGCTCTCAAACTCGTCGAGATGCACGACGCCGTGTCCGCTTTGGTAAGTGGCATAACTCTCATCTTTGTCGTGGCTTACACAAAGACGTCGTACAGGATGATAAGCTAGATCATCTGGTAGTCGACGAAGAAAGCTTCTCGAAAGGTCAACGGCAGCTGCTCTGTCTCGCCAGGGCCTTGTTAAGAAATAAGAAGATCATCGTCCTCGACGAGTCTACTTCAAGGCGAGTCGGCTTGTAACCCACTCGGTAACTGTTATTGACATAGTTTTTGAACGGTAGCATGGATCACATCACAGACGAGAAGATCCGGCATGTGGTGGATTCGCAGATGAAAGGCTTCACAGTGATCGCCATCGCTCATCGTATATGTACGGTTTGAAACTCATATTCCTTGCTACTCTGACCATCTGTATCTTTCAGCGACCATCGTCAACTATCACAAGGTGCGTGCGCTCACAGTCCTCAACTCAGATCACTTACACTGTCACCTCAGATCCTTGTCCTAGACAGTGGCTCCATCGCCGAGTTCGACGACCCTACAGTGTTACTTTCCAAACCCGAGTCGCGTTTTGCTCGGCTTGCTGCCACTCAAGGTATCTACCATCCCGACTTTGTTCCCAACGGCGCTGCGGTCAAGGAGCTCAGCGATGGAACGGTCATGGTAGTTACAGAGGATCTAGTAGATGTTTAGGCTACTCTTCACTACTTCAGTACTACATCAACACGAAAGTACGTATAATATATTCCATATTTACATTTCCGTGCACCACCCACACGAGCACGAGAACATTTGAGTTAGACAGCTTTAGCCGCAACTTGGACTTGTCACTTTATGCAGCACATATACTGTATGTAGATCGTGTACCCATCATAAATATTTAAAACCCATTCGAACCCCTGCCGGCAACTGCTGGCCTCTGCTTCTAACCACCATGTTGAAGACGGCCCGCAAGTTAAGGAACCAGTCTCAACCTCGGATCTTTGCTCCAAACTCAGAGTCCCATCTTCAAAGCTAATCTCACTCATCAATCAATGGCGGTGCATCCCAAAAAAGAAGAAAAAAAACCCCAGATGGCTGGTCTGCGTGAACGAAGAGGCGTCTTCTCAACCGTCCTCTGTAATCATCCATTCACAAACTCTTTCTCTCTCGCTTTTGTATTTTTTCATAGGTTACATCTAGGTCTTAGGCTCGGCCGCATGGGCTGCTTTTCTCCCTCCAGCCAACTTCAAACTGCAGCTTTGGAAGCTATGCCTCTTATTTCTCATCTCGTATCAACAGTCTCCAGTAGGAGTTGTTGCACTTCTCTTTACCTTTCTGGCATCCCTAAAATTAAAAAGAAATAACTTGTTCCCACTTCCACATATCGGCCTTTCTCTTGGATTGAAATACCCTCGTCTGAAAGACACCCAAACCAAAATCCATGTCATTCGAAGCACTATTGCCCAAGTTACATCGGACCTGCTTACAGGCACCGTAAAACAGGCATATTCAGATCGAAAAATCGACTCAAATGTCCCACAAGAAATCCGAGGAGACGGTTCGCTGCGAATTCTTATTGCGAATCGAATGGGCTATATCCCGAGGTAAACTAACGTGTATTGAGCCCATGGTGGCGGATCTGAGGAAAACAGCCCAAAATGGAAGAAAAAAAATCGGCCGCACCCTAAGTTCCGCAAAGAGCTGTAATCTGCAGCAAAAACTCGATGAGAGGATGATCCTCCACTACTCCCATTGATGTCCTCTGCTAATCTGCACCAAAAATCCAGGGAGAGGACGATCCTCTCGATGTCCTCTGTGAATCTGCAGCAAAATATTTAACGAGAGGATGATCCTCTATTGATCCTCTCGACGTCTGCAGTGATAATTCAGTGAGAGGATGATCCTCTGTTGATCCTCTTGATGTCTTCTGCTAATCTGCAGCAACTCTCCTCGAATTTCTGGAGCAGATCAGCAGAGGATCAGCAGAGGATGGTCGTCTCATCGAATTTTTGTTGCAGATTTGAAGAGGATTTCACTGCAGATTAGCGGAGGGTGGTAAGAGGATCAACAGAGGATCATCCCCTCTCAAATCTTCACTGTGAATTTCGAGAGGATTGGCAGAGGATCATCCTCTCCACGAATTTCTGCTGCAGATTAGCGGGGGATTGTGAGAGGATCAACAGAGGATTGTCCTCTCATTGACTTTTTGCTGTGGATTAGTGTGGTGGACAGTCCACACCGGTAATCCATGGCAGCTTCGGGAAAGAAATTTTCTGCAGGAGGAGCCCATTCGACTCTGGCCTGAACCATGTGTCATGGTTATCCCATTCTTTTTGTTCACAAACTCGTTGAATCTTTTACAACTCGGGGTAAGCTTCCTGCATCCTCTCCTCGAGTTTCCGCTGCAGATTAACAGAGGACATCAGCAGAGGTTCGTCCTCTCCCCAAATTTTTGCCGCAGATGTCGAGAGGCAGCGGATAGTGGTCTTTTGATATATCATGGACCTGTGGTTAGAGATGCGGCGTGATATATCATACCCTCCGATTCACATATGTGCATGATATATCAGGTTAGAGACTGACCTATATCTGGGTTTAGATCTGAATGTGATGGCTTCTCCCTGCGCGGTATCACTTCATTGCTTGGCACCTGCCGGTCGCTCGCACCTCAGCCTGGCGGGTGGCAGTGCTTTTGGAGTGATGGCGGCCATTATTAACTGTTCTTTAACGATTACCTTGGTGATTCTTTGTATCTCTTTGCACACATCCCCTTCTGGCATATCCCCTTCCTTCCGTCTCACTCCTGGTTCTCATTTCTAAGCGTCAAAGTTTCTCCACACAGTTTAATTTTACACTTGAAAACCCCATGTGGCTCAGCAGCTGACTGATGCGCAGCCTTTCTTGACAGGATGCTGTTCAAGACTGTTCATCACTGCTATTGTTGGCTACAGCGCAGCTCAAAGATTGTAATCAAGCCAGGAGGCCACGTAGTCTCCCAAAAGAGTCTTGAGATCCTTATAAAGAGGCAGCATTTCCCACCTTCGCTTGGACTAGCAATCTTTCACCCACCTCTCTCTGCCATGCCTCAATATACTTCCTGTCCTCAACTGAAGATTGAAATTGCAACCATTCTTTCTGGGATCAATTCATGCAATGACCTCTCAATGCCACTACCTTCTTCTGGGGATCTATGGAATCGAGCTGCTCTACTGATTCTGGAATACTTTCTCAGCGGTCTCAGGGAGGTTATAGCGTCAATTTTATATTGTTCTTCGCATCATTGGTCTAAACATGCTAGTCCAAGAGCTGCATAGTGAGCAGTGTGGGATAGCACAGTGCTGTACTATCAGGTGCTGGGATCCTGGCCACCTTAAGGGTTTTAGCCCATTAGTAGATCCATCAAGGGACTTCCCAAGCACCCGAGGACCGCAAATGGTAGGTGTGCATCCTGTGAACAAGTGAAGCCCACTTGGGCCAATTTTGGTGGCATTTTGACTGCACGGTGAATTTATTTCAGTCGGAACTCCTGAAAAGGCAATTTACAGGGCACCTGGCCACGTGCCCAAATTCATTGTTGCTGGTTCAGACGGTAGCTTGGCGGTGTATAATAATGTTCAAGGGACCTAAATCCTGTATTGGAGGCATTGAAATGTTACATTGGACATATAAAAATTGTAGAACCAGAAGCTTCTGATGAGAGGTGCGAGCGGCAGGATCCATGCTGCTAATCAAATGAGGACCGCACAGCAGTGAGAGGATGGGGTTGGCTAAAATAAGTCACAGGTAGCTTCATGAGAAGGAGATGAACGTACCTGGACCTGCTGTTCCACTCCTGAGTTGCACTGCCGAGAACCTGGCATTTAAACTTTGCTACCACAGAAAATAGGGTGATTTAGTTTGTGAAATGACATTGAGAGAGGCATCAAACAAATAAAATGTTGGAATACCTTTAAAATGAAGCTTCATCCATCATAATGGACTATGCAAGGTGCTAGACCTGTAGCGTCAAAGCATTGTTTGATATACAGCTCGTTGGTTTGTCGTCCTCAAGGTTGCATTGCAATCATCTGTGGGACTTTAGCAAAGAAAGAGGTCAGCTCTGGAGGCGTTGGTATGTCTGAAAACAAGCCCGAGATGAGGCAAGAAGAACAAGCCCCCAAAGTCGTGGATTGATAAAGAATTGGTAGAGAAACAGGCGAGATAGCCACCCAGAGTTAAGAAAATGATATTCTCACCGTGATCAAACGTGGCACAGCTTTTGATCAACCCATAAGTCTGCCTCCAAATTTGACATGGACTAGTGTCAGAGGTTGTACTCCCTCCCCTGAGTCCAAGCCCTGAACATTGGGTAATATCCATCCTTATATTTGCCAAGTGGCCAGCTACCCAGTCACTGATAGTACAGTGGTGCATAGTCATATAAATGTGAAGGTGTTTGTGATTGAGATTTTGGCTAGGAGGCTTCATCAAACAACATCAGCAAGGGTCAGGAGATTTTGGCGTGGCAGGCACACACTGGCACACATTGGTGCTGCAAAAGTCCCAATTTTTGCCATATGTCCAGAGGGCTTCAGAAGGACCTTAATGGCTATTAGAACGAGTCTAGATGTTGATGAGGGTGTTTAGTCCACCTGATTGACACAATTTCCAATAATTAGGTAGAAAATCCGATGTATTTGCCTTCAATTCTTAGTTGCACTTATATGGCACACATACTGTCAAATAATTCATTTCATACAACTTCAGGGATTTTCAGGCAGTTTGAGAACAACTCGAGGAAATCTGACAACTTTTTGAGTACAACTGGTCTGAACAGGAAATTTTCGGAGACAACTCTCAATTGTCCACAACTTGTCCAAAGACAACTTTTGGTCTGGACAACTTCCTGTACTCACACTTTAACTTAGGTTGATGATACATCTTTGGCCTTTGTGAGTATGGGGTTACACTATGTGACCCAGCATGTAAGGTCAATTTTAAGTATGATATAAGTGTTGGAGAAATTCTGCACCTTGGTGGCCATTATTTATTTCAGAAGGGCCAGAAGTAGATACCTTCTTACTTCTGGAAGATCACTTAAATAATGGACTGACCCACCCAACCCACCAGCATGCTAGCTATATGGGTGAATTGGGGGGAAGAATAACATGAGTTCTTAGTAATAGATTGATCCTACAGGTCCAAGGGCTCTTTTGGCTCTCATCAAAAATATTAGCATGTGCCATGACCCCACCCCATTTTTATGGGATACTAAACTGCATCACCAGGCCAGAAATACTCAGAGAATTGAAACTCAACCACACTTTGGACTTATTTGGCCACTTGACTGTTACACATTTAGTCACTAAGTGTTACCCTGGTCACTCAAAAGTTGTCTCATTTGCTTTGTGGCTTGCCCAAGTTGTAGCCATCAGAAGTTGTGACCACCAAAAGTTGTTAGAAAAAAAGTTGTAGTCCAAACATGTTGATGTTTAAAGTTTCCACCAAACCACAAAAGTTGTCAGAAATTCAGGAGTGTGTGAATTTTAATTATTTGACAGTATATCACCCATACACTTAGTCCACGACCTTTACTTGTAGTTGGAGGCTGAAATAGCACATGTTTCCTTACTTTCAGACATCTTTTAAGGCTGTAGACATCTACTGTTAGCCCATATGTCCAGAATGCCTATGGCTACTTCGGCTTTGCTAGTCCGAAGTTGCCTTGCTGCCCACTCAACACTGCCAGGTTCTACTTTCTTTTCAGGAAATCTTGGTTCTGCACTTCACACTTCTGTTTCTTTGTGTACAGGGATAAATTCGAGGCCAGGAATCATTACATTGGAAGAAACATAGGTGCTACTATCCACCAGTGAGTTCATGCTTACTCCTGGTGCTCCTGAAAATCCTGCAGCTGCTTAAGCAGTTCTGAGCATTCATCTTGGTTCAATGTTCTCACATTGAACCTAGGCTTCTTGTTGGGACAAAATCGGCTTATGTGTCCATGCTTGTGGCAATGGAAGCATAAACCATCTCTCCTGTGCTGGTCCACATCCATGGCATCAGGATCTCTCTGAACAGGCTTCTGTTCAGTCTTCTGTCCAGCATGCATCTTTGGCTTCTGCTGTTCAAATCTGGGTCTCTGCTGGCCAAACTCCTTGCTGTTACGCCAGTTTCTGTCTGTAGTGGATGCATCCACATGCCAGTCCTCAAGAGTGACTGGCACAGGTCGCACATTCCACACCTTGTCCAACAAAGCCTGGTTCAAGCCCTTCTTAAAATACCACAAGAGAGCCTCTTCTCCAAACTTTGTAGCTGCTGCAAGGCCCTTGAACATGGTGATGTATTCATCTGCAGTATGGGTGCCTTGCATGAGCCTGGCCAGCTTTTTCTGTGCCTCATCCTTAGAAGAGGTGTACTGGAAGTAGCTGGTGAATTCTGCCACAAATTGTGACCAAGTGCTGAGGGCTTTGTCATTGCCTTCAACAATGAGTTTCCTTTGCAGATCTGCCCAATTCCCTGCAATTTTGCTAGTTCCACCCTTGATGAGTGAAAGAGCATAGATTATGTGCTGAGAATCATCTACAATGGATACTCCTTGGAAATAGAAAGCTAAGGCATTCAGGAAGCCTTCAACTTTCTTTGGCTGACCATTGAAGCTGTCAGGTGAATCAAGCTTCAGTGGCTTTGTGGGAGAGGGGTGGTTGGTGTAGGAAGTGACAGCATGTGCGATAGCCTCAGTAGCATTGGTTGATCAGTGGGAAACCCCAGCCAGCTCACCAACAGCCAGGAGGAGAGTGTGAATAGCTGCCCGGAGCAGAACCCAAAAACCAGTAGTATCCAGGGTACACTTACGACCGTCGACACTTCGTACAGCTCGGGAAACCCCCGCGTCCTGTATCTGGCAAGACTCCGAAAAGGTCGCGAAACTTACGCATACGAAGATTCTGACAGCGAGGGTTATCCCGAAGATGCATTGGGCTCCAACATCGACCGTAATCCGGTGGGCGCTGAACCCCCTCCATGCATACTTCGGCCCATAGTAATGATAGGAGCCCTCGGGGTTGAGCAGGTACTCACCTGCCTAGACGCCGACAGCAACATCTTCGCGCTCATGTTCCTGCTCCCCTATTACCACCCGGCTAACCCTGATTTTAGACAGGAGTATGAGGCCGCCTTTGAGATGGCCATCGCAGAACGCGCGAGCGCTGCTGGCATTCCCCGTGATGAAGTTCGCCGCCTGATCACCTTCGAAGACCGTGCGGATATCGACGCCTCCGGGTACTCTCGCACCCGTACTCGCCACGGAATGTTGGATACGGGGCCGAAGCTATTCCCCGGCCCCGTATACCACGAGCACCTTGCTACCACTGATCCGAGCGACGACACAGATGAAGCTCCTGGAGCACGCGTACGGATATTAGCCCTTCAGGTTCCCCCCGCCCCTCTGGTCGAGGACCTTTCGAGCATCCAGCGCTGCGAACCTTCGTAGACTGTGGGGCTTCCAAACGTCTGCGCAGTAATATGGCCTGCCTGGCTGCCATGCTTAACGTTGGCCCCACGCAGGCGTATATGCTATTCGATTCCGGGAGCAATACGGATTCTATCACTCCGGAATATGCTCATGCAACAGGTACTCCCCGCTTTAAGTTGGCTGAGCAGGTGGTCCTCCAGCTCGGCTGCGTTGGCAGCCGCTACAAAATCAGTTATGGGACCCGTGCCCCTATAGACTTTGGTGGTATCTGTGGTCACCTATATCTGGACTAGGTTAATCTTGACAGGTACGATGGAATTATTGGGACCCCCTTCATGAACCGACATGGCCTGGTCCTCGACTTCGGTAAACGAGAAATATGATTCCCGAACGGCAAGGTAATACCCGCACTGTCCCCTTTAGAAGAGGTGTCCGTACTTCCTCTAGGCGCGCGGCCATCCGCCGTCCCCCCAATCCCAACGAGGCCTCTGAGGTGGTTGCTCGTGACGACTCGACCATTCAGACGGATTGACTCCCCATGGATACAGCCCCGCTGCGAATAGAGGAAGTAGAGGACGACTGCGAAGGTATACCCCTGCCGTCTCTGCCTGTAGATAGTCCACGAATTTATATTGCTGAATGCGAGTTCTCCCTCGCTGATAGCTCTTTGTGACGGATGCGTGAAGACGAGTTCCGGCACACGGGGGGTGGCAAATCAATACTGACTGTTGTAAGCTGTAGATTCACCAAAGAACTGTCTAACTACGCAACAAGTTTAAGTGCAAGTAAACGAAGGCAGTGCACGAGTACATGTGTCGGTCTCGGATGCCCGAGTGAGAGAAAAAGGTACAAGGAGCGTGGAGCGACTGAATGAGCAGTAGTAAGAAACTAAACGGGGAAAGGAGTGTGGGAGGATAAGTAGACAAGGGAAAAGAAAAGATAAAGGGTTTAAGGTACGCAACGGATACGGTCACATTTGTTACATATGCCCTCCAGATTGATATCGAACGACAATCTACACATTGTCCTGGTCCATCGGTGCTCCCAAAGGTCCAGTCCCAGTTCCCGTAGAGCTTCCCTCTCCACTATTGTCGGGGACAGCAGTGCTGGCCCTCGAAGCAGCAATCCGAGCGCTTTTGGCGGCCAAGGCCGCGCGCTTGTCAGGAGACGCGATGTTCGCACCAGGCTCGCGGTTCTTCTTGTTGTTCCGGTGAGTGGTGATGCCCTTGTGGCAGCCCTGCTCGCGCTTCCACAACGTGTCGGTAGCACGGTCATACAACTCGTTCTCGACGAGTCTGTAGCCTGGGGGCACCGTCGGAGGCTCGATATCAGTATCACGAACCAAGTAGTCGATCAAGGTCGGAAGAGCTCCGTCGATGTGCCAAGAAGTCCAGCCCTCTTCCGCGACATAGAAAGCCCACTTCGTCGAATGCATGTCAAAGTCATTCATGAGCTCGGCGAATTTCTGGTACCCGAACAGATTGTAGGCAATGTCCTTCTCGGGGTCGTTCATGAGGTAGTTGTGCTTGCAGCCAAATCTGTTTTTTCTTTTTTTTGGGATGTTTTTGATGAATTCGCGATATCTCAGCGAGTTCTTCACCGATTGACCAGAAACCTAGATAGATCTTCGGGAATAATCGATCCACAATTACTATATGGCGCTGGGAACCTGGGCACCTTAGGGGTTTTGACCTGTTCACAACTCCCTCAAGAATGTTTGTGAATGTCTGAAAGTCCTAGATTGTAGGCGCGCATCCTGGGAACAATTTAAGCGTATTTGGGACACATTTGGGGACGTTTTGAGAACACAGTGAATTTAGTTCGGACGAAACTCCCGAACAGGCAATTATGGGGAAGCTGGGCACCCACGCAAATCCATTATTGTCGGCTCATTTAATACCATTATGCTGCTCTATGATGTTCAGGAGATCCAACTACAATATTTTAGATGGTAAAAGGGCACGTTGGACCTAGAAAAATGCTACAACTGAGTGCTCCCAATGCCAGGTGCATGCAACGGGATCCAAACTACTGATCAAACGACGGCAGCGCAACAGTGAGAGGGCGTACTTGCCCAAAATAAGCTTCACAGAGCTTCATAATAACTCGACCAAGATATTAGGACCCGTCGTTGCACTTCTGAGTCGAACTGTCGAGAACCCGGCATTTAGACATTGGTACTTGAGAAAATGGGGTGATTTGGTGCATGGTCAACGTTGAGAGAGGTATAAAACAGATATAATAGCGGTGTACCTCCGAAATTGAAGCTTTATACATCATAATGAATCAAGTGAAGGTCTAGACCCATAGGGTCAAAGGGCCGTTTGTTATACACGTCGCGGCGGTGAGATATTTGAAGGCACATATTGTTTATTCATGAAGGTTGAGCAAGGAAAGAGCACTTTTTGGAAGCAATTGATGTAGGATACTAGTGCGCGACATGTGACGATCAGAACGAGCCCAAGAACTCGTCAATTTGCCAGGGATTGGTGGAGAAACAGCTGAGATGGCCGCTCGGCGTTAAGGAAATGATATTCTCACCCTCCGGCCCGCGATCAAACCAAGCACAGCTTTCGAACAACGCATCATTCGGCCTCAAAATTTGACATGGATGGTCCTCAGGGGTCGTACTCCCTCCCACAAGTCCAAATCCTCACCATCCGATACTAGTGGTCATTGTATTTGGCAAGTGCCCAGCTTCCTAGTGTGCCCAGCTTCCTAGTCAGATATAGTAGTGATAGAAGCATATTAGAAATATATATATTATTACCTACGTACCATCAAATAGTGCCACCCGAGCGCAAATGAGCCCTAGCATGCTGTGACAATGTCTAAACCCTCTACACGATGGTTGAAGATCAAGTGTGGCTGTATTTGATGTCGGAGTTTCAAAGCTCCTTTACCCAAACTTACATGCAAGCTCGATCTACACACGTCTAAAGCTTCAGGTACGAAGCCCGCTCCTTGCGATATCCCGCTCGCCGCTCTCCCGCCAGTTGCAAGTCGAACGCCGCCGCGCTTGCACTGCACCACGAGCAGCGACTTGCCCGCGAATGCTGGCGCCCGGCCTCGCCACCACGTCTGCAGTCGCCCCAGTCGGCGAGTTTCGTGTGCTTTGCATGTAGGAGGCATCTAGGTGCGTGCACTGCGCCCTCCTTCACACCGAGTTTGATGTTGTCCTATGCCGCAAAGTAGGCCGTACTCGCGAAGCGCCAGACGCGCGGCCGGTGTCAACACAGCGCTTGCGGGAAGCGGTGTTCGGGTCCGCCTGCCTACACGGACCTAAGCCAACACACCCACGAGCGCACGACGACGCCGATGTGAGCACAGGACGACATGGACCCGAGCAACCGAGCACACGGCGCGCGGGAGAGCTGCAGCGGCCGAGTCGCCTGCGCTCTGGGGTCGATTCGGCCGCGCGGACGAGTGCAGGTCGGCAGGCATGGCGTACGCGCTGTCCGGACGTCTCCAGCGCTCACGGGCACGGCACACCCAAGGTATCGAGGGAGCGCACCGGATGACCGAGTCCGCGGGACACGACCCGGCGCATACCCCCGAAACGCGCCAAGTCGGCGGCGAGGATGCCCGCATTCCTGGAGGTAAGTCCGCTCCGCGCGGCTCTGCCCCGACACTGACACCGGCCCCCGAAGCGCTCGCAGCCGGGCCTCGCTCGAACGCCAGCGCGCGTCTCCCGCGGCCGCTGCGCTGCGGATGGTGGCGCTCGAGCTTGGGTCTGCGCACAGTCGCGGGCTCGGGAGCGGCACTCGCAGGTCGAGTCGAGTCTGCGGCGCTCGTGGGAGAGGGAGAGCCCGCAGCGCTCGCAGGAGCCTGGTAGCGCGGGACCGGGCGGTGGTTGCGGTGAGTCCACTGCGCGCTCCTTCGCACCCAATTTGATCAGTAGAATAGCATATGTAATAAATGACGTGCGTTGCTTAATTTAACGCTAGGCCCATGAGACGCGGGAAAAATCTGACTTGAGTCGTTTGCGTAATGTTCTTACCCCCCGTGGGCCAAACTCGCGAGGAAAATCCCACAGGATCGGAGCACAACAGATTTTGGATGTTACGGATCCAAAAGATCCACCCGCGTTTATTGCTGCGTCGATGCCGGCGGCAAGTTCCGATCACGATATTTTCCTAAGGATCACGTGCAGAACATATGGCGCGCCACAGCGACAATGCATGCCCTAGCTACACCGTGCCCAGTAGAGGACCGACTTCTGCTCAATTCAGAAACAACTCTGGATTTTCCCCCTTCTCCAATCTCTGATGCCCCTACTTCGAAACCGTCAAGGTCCGTGTACCCACCTGATTTCGAATCACGCTCATCGCACAACAGTCCTTCGCGGACGTTCCAGTCACGGAGGATGGGGTAGAAACCGAACCGTTTCTCCTATCATCTGATGGACTGGTGTCCATGTTCGGTGCGCCGTCTCCAGTCTATGCGTGGGGGCGTTGCTAAGCGTTACCCAGATCTCTTAGGCGCGCGCGTCTTCGCCTTCGTGCAAGCAGATATACGGAGCAATATCACGGTGCGCACATGAGATCCATTTAAATTTCGTTCGCCAATCGCGCGGGCCTCGATTGCAGGGCGTACAGGAGAGATTTGACTCGGCACGCCCTGAATCCGCCACGCTCGAAGGACTCGTGCGGAATGAACACGCGGCGGGCGCAGAACACGGAACTCAGTGTCTTGTCCGGCTCATTCGGTGCGCGCCATTTATTTACTATTGTCTCAGTCGTCGCTAAATCCTAGGCTACGCAGTGGCCTCGCATTCACCTGTCTCGCGCTCCAAACGACGCAGAGTGACCCCAAATGTGCACTGCACCGTGTGCTTCCGCCGCGCATACAACGTCGCGCTCCGGCACCACCACACCTTCCTCGTGCGCTCTGTCGTTACGGTGCGCCCTCTACTTTCGTGCACTTGCTTCTATCTGAACATGCACGCGCGATAGCTCGCGATCCGCGCCGTACCGCGGCGCGACCTGTTCTATGCGCAAATCGCGCAGGGCGGTGACGCGGAGAAGTTTGATGCAGGGCTGAAGCGATGGCTTGCTGCATTAGATACGATCTTGCAGCGCATGAAGGGATTTTTGCAGGAGGGAGGGCATGGCCGGGTCTGATTAATGTATCTTGGTTCGCGCTATAACTTTATCGGCCTCTTTGCTAACCTTTCATGGGATCTCATCTAAATCATGCAACTGGAGTCGGGAAGCGCAATTGCATTTCTCAACAGAATTGCGATCGATAACATTTTTCCTTTATTGACACTCTCGTTTCTTTGGCCAGGACAGAACCATCGAGACGCAAGTAGAGAAGTAAGTCTGTTCCCCATTTCCGCAATAATTTGGTGTCGGATTGATGATACTGGGACTTGTGGAAGCCTTCAGATCGATGTGAGAACATATGTGTTCTAATTGAATAAATTGCAGTTCATGCATGTGGATCTCGAATGATCGTGTGCTCAGTTGCTTGTGAAAGCGCGAAGCGACTGTCTGGCCAATCGCCCGAGCAGCTTGACTTGCCACAGCGTTTCCGCATCCGCCGTTCTTCCTCAAGTGTGCATTGGAATCATAAACTCCACAACAATTGAAAGTTGAATGAATCACCGCTCCAGTCAAGACCCTTAAACGGGGTACTGCGGAGTGAAGGATACGCCCAACCTCGCGCTTATATTGGACTTGCCTCTGACTTACTTCCTCGGTTGTTGTCCCTGCCGTAGTCGTTTTTGGAACAAGGAGCTGGACATGACAGCGATCACGAGAGTCCCTGCATCTGATGAACGCACTAGACCTATTGTGTCGTTATTGCTAGTGGCGTCGGGCTTCCTCTTTTGAGAGTCTCTTGTCATTGTTCTTTCCTGACAGGCGTGTGTGAAAAGCGGAAGCAAATGGGGGCGCTGGACAACAACAACAACAAGAACGTAGGCGAGTGTGATGCCATCATTTTCCTTCTACTTTACACGCCTCATTTCTACAGATTCTGGGAAGAGAACGTTGACGGTGAATGTCATGTGGCGTAGGAAACAAGGTGACTTAGGGCATCTCTTGTTCTCTGCTGGAAACGCCTGACACCGTGGCGCTGAACGTCGGAGAAGTGGACACACATGTGTCCACAGCTCAATGATTTACTCGTCCTTCTGTGTCCTTGTGGGATATACATGGACCCACGACTGTGGTTACATTGTTTCCACGATCGGAGACGGGCAAGTCCTTCACCTCTTAAGCAGGCGCAATCCTCGGAGAACATGTCCTTCATCTCTCCCCCTCTCCCTGAGGCTCGTATGGACCACTCGTCAGAAACATATGTAGAAGACCTGGATTCTGACTCGGTATCGACCTGCTCTCGTCCAACTATCAGGTAATTGTGGTACTTGATGGATTGCGCGATGCTAAAGGAACTCCTCAGTATACCTCAACTGCCGGATGGGTGGATCAAATGTGTCCACCTGAACGGCGGTGTTTACTACTACTACCGCGAAAACCGCCTCTTGACGATGGACAACATCTACAACCCTCTTACCCTTGCAGCTATACTTAACGCATACCACGAGTATATTGAGTGGGTGGAAGCTGTTTGCGATCTCGACCCTCCAGTTTCAGATGCGGAGATGCTCGTCTATATCGTCGACGACAGCCCCATAATTGGAGTAGTATCGTGGCAGAGAGGCGAAAAGTACAACCTCGAAGATGGTAACAAATCACACATGTTGCAGCGATTTTTTTTCGCTAATGTAGGAGTGCAGTGATTACCCCCACGCACAAGTCCCACTTCTGGGATTATGTTCTGCAGTTTCCCATGCACCACGCAGCTCTACCTCGTTATATGGAGACAGAATTTATCAGCGCGCTGGCTTTCGGGTCCAACGGTGTGTCTTTCTAACATAAAAAATTGCAGATATTAATATTCATCAGAGAGGGTTCTCGATGTAAAGGATACAACGTTTCCCTTTGAAGACCACCAAATCGTACGATTAATCAAAGTATACCAGGACCTGAAAGGTGCGCGATCTGACTGCTTTTACTATTCGCTTATACATATGGGAACATACAGAATTTGACCGCTCGTATAATGTTGTTCCTGCGCTGAGCTGGCACATCGCCCGAACCATGTTCGAAGTTGAGTCGGCGCGAGCGCGTTACAAGTACGGGACTCCGGTTGCACGAATATACCGGGATAAGGCCATCCCAAAGCGCACCTTGGATGTCATCACCGGGGATATCATTATCGGCTTACTGTTTTGCGGGACCCATACAAACTACCGCACCCGTCTCGAATGTACAATCATCAAAGGGATCATATCTCTTCCTGATTTTCGTCGCCTCATGCAGAGTTTGGTCGCTGAATGGGCCGGTGAGCACATGCTTTAATTGCTATCGTCCTTTTACATGACCACTCAGATCTTATTTAGATTCTAACCTGGTTGCTACTGTCTTCGTATCGTATGTTGCCATCTCACTCGCTTCGAATTCGATGCTTAACTAGCTCATGAAGCGTAAATGTTGGCTTCCTCGCAGTACCTGTCAGTCAATATCCGTTGATCTCAAGCTCGCACTCAGATTTTCGCAGAGCATCACCGACTTGCAGCGTTCTTTATCTCTCGTCTCCTCGCTGTGCGCCATGGCGAGCATAGTCACTGGACTGTACCACGTATGGCAGCACCGAGAGAAGAAGGACGCCGATTTTGAGGACGCGGTGCGTCCCAGCTCCTCCTTAACGCCCCATTACTGACTGGTTTAATTGTAGAAAAAATATATTTACCGCCTCAAACTCATTGGCCGCAGAAAAGTAAAGACGCACAAACTCACCTCGCACGACTTGATATTTACCGCATGCTTCCTGGCACTCCCGCTCGCGACCCTCCAGTGGTCTGTGCTTAGCTTCACCGTCGCGATTGCTGCTTTCTGCATCCAATCAATCCCTCGCTCCGTCGGCCGCACACTGCTCGTGGTACTCTTCGGGCTGCTCGCACTTCTCTCTTCCGGGATGTTCCTTTACTTCTTGAAAATCTGGCAGGCTCCGCCACACCGCGAGATGGAAGAGGGACTCAATCCGAATGTCGTCGATGACAGTGATCCACTGCGGTGGCGGGACCGACTCGACGTGTTCATTGAATCATTGCGGGGCAAGAGGAAGGAGTCTCTGGGCTTGAATATTTTCCGAAGAAAGAGTGGCCCGGACACTGTGTGATTGTAGTGGATGTTCACGGAGTCCCGTTTTTTTATACCTATTTGTAGATCCAGGGACTTGTCAATACAACTGGTGATGTAGATTGGGATGTCTCGGGTCACGCATGCAACGTTCGTTATGACATCCTCAGGGCCTGCCCCTTCTACCGGCGCTGGCTCCAATAGCCTGGGTGCTAAACACCTCCCAGAACTCGCGCAGACATCAAAGTAATTTATCGCAAAACTAACGAGGCACATTACGGGCTACCGACCCGACTCGCCAGAGACGTGCCCCGCGAATACGATCGACGCGGCTTCGTGCGGGGGGCTCAAGCCACAGCGACTCGCACACAGACGCGGTCCCCGTGTCCAGGGGGCGCTCCTACGATCACGGCCGACTCGGTGCATCTCGCTCGTAGGTGTGCCCGGAGTGCGTCGCTTCGCACGCGTGGGGGCAATCCTTCCGAGTTGCCCGTCTCTCTCGCGCACACTTCGCTCCGCTTCTACGCTTGCTCACTCGCCCTCTCGTGCAGCCTCGGACGAGTCACCTCGGGTCTGCCTGTGCGCGGCAGACGCGTACACCCTCTCCCCCTCGCGTCGTGCCGCCCGCGACTTGTGTCGAGTGGACGCCCGATGCGTACGCTCCGACTTGCGTTCTGGGCCTCGGGCCGAATGGACCCCCGAATGCCAGCGTCTCGGGCGCGGTATCACGTACTGCAGCGCTCCCGCGCGTGCCGGCGAGTCCGCGTCGTCGTGGGCTCAGGCTCTCCGGAATGACGCGCAGGCGACGAATCGACCCGGGCTGTGCGTTGTGAGCAGCGCTGCATGGCCCGAGAACGATGGCAAAATCGAGATAGGTACGGAGAAGCGTGGAGTGGACTCACCGCCACGCTCTCTGTTTCCCATCTCGAAAAGAAGGTTGCATAATGCCAGGGCCCACGTATCTGGTGGTTTACGGTAGGAGGAGAATGAAATCTTGTTACGTGCCAAAAATATTCCGATACACATTCATTGAAAGCACGGCATACTGCAGCGCCGACGAGGAGAGTTGTATCGGGCAGGTGCTCCAATGTATGGTTCCATATCTCGAGGGGGAGGATCTCTTGGGGAGGTAGGCGGGCTCTGAATGGCGGAGCACGATAACGCTGCAATCGGGGGACGAGTCGGCTGGTGAGGGCCATTAGAGGAGGAAGACGTGGCTTGACAGGACTGGACTCGATTTGCACTGCCCTGACATCCCCATCTGTCAATGTCAATCCGATTTGGAAGGCCACGGAGATGCGCAGAGTGGTATGGCGGGGCAGACCTCATGGCAGAGAGATATTCATGCACCGGTCCTGTGGTAGATCCAACCATTGATCATTCCGCGTCGATGTGCTATTTGTCCTAGTCTCTTATAAACACGAGGTACCACCGCACCTCGTGGGTGATAACCTGGTCCCGGAGCAAAACGGCCATGCAAGTTTCGCGTCGACATGGCCGAAAGAATGAAGGCTGAGAGGGTTCTGAAATTTCCGATCGCTTACATACCAACATTCGCGGCACAGTTCATCCTCTGCTGATCAGCGTCAGATAGCAACTTCGAGTGTGTTGCACCTCGCATGGATACATCGGTCGTAATGCATCGCAATCCCACGGACTCGGAACACGTTAAGGCTCAATCTGTGCGTCCCACAGATCTAATCGCGCCACTGCGGACTTGAAAATCGCCGTGAGTTTCATACCGGAAGCAATACTAATGAATCACCGCATATCAAAGAGTGGAATGGCACGTACATACACTGTCAAGTTCGCGAACAGAAGTGGTTTCAACCCCAAATCCATTCCGGGTGTGTAAAGCGGACTCGAGATGAAGAAAATCTGGCAGTTGCAATTGAAATCCACCAAGTGACTCCGGGCATTCCGGCTTGGTGGTTCAATACTCGGCCTTTGAGCGGGTCACACACTAGTTTGGAGGTAAGGAGGGCCGTAGTCAGGGCTCAGTGTTTGCGTGATTGCCAAACGAAATACAAGGTCCATATTCGGTCAGAGTTTGGGGAACGTGGAAATAATAAATAATATCGACAATGTGAAACTTCTGCGGGCGTATCAGCTGCGCTGAAGGACATCGGATTACGAGACCCGAATTCAATATCACATACATACCGGAAGTCAACTACCACTGCTAGTGCCCAAACATAATGTCTGGAACATGCGGCAATGCCGCGCGGCAATCCGCTACTATTTGTTGGTGTGCCTGGAGGTCGGGACTGGGAAGGAATTGGAAAATCAGGCACAGCCCTGTAAGATTCGGGAGGAGTGCAAGCCATGGTAGCGCCCTCTGCACTGCGTGGACGGTGTTGCAACGCAACTTGACGTCCCTGACGCACTGGAGAGTTTGCGCGATGCTAGCATCCTCCGGGTCCACAGTGACGGCGGCCGCGTCGTCGCCTAGCATATTGCTTCCCAAGTCCAGCATAATGCGGTGCGGAATTTGGGCGATCCGGCGGAAAGTGGGGCGAGACGTGCGAAGTGCCGCAGGCGATGTGCATAAGGGGAATTTTAGTTCGGCAAGCCTGGGAGAGTCTCCCAACGCAGCGAGGAGGCGAAGCATAGCCAGTGCTGTGTCTGCGGAAATCAGAGTGAGGCTGGGGAGGACGAGGGGAGGGGCGATGAGGGGATCTGCGGACCGTGAGGAGGGTATATGAATGTGGATCCCCACCAAGGTGGGGTGCCTCTCTAGAAATTCTCTGAGCACCGTGGGAGGGATGTCCTCCCTTCTCAGGAGGAGGGATGAGAGGTGAGGGAGGATCAGCGCCAGGAGGACTGGTATCAGTCTACGGATAGGAACGGGGTTTCCGTAAGCGTAAGTCCCTCCGAGGGAAAGCTGGGGGGAACTGGGTGGATGAATGACTATGAGAGTCCCTCTCTCCGATCCCAGACAGGACCTGGTCAAGATGGTGTGGATCCGGATAGATTGAATGAAGAGCATGCTCGGGAGCAGGAATTGTCTTCTTTGGCGAAGCACCCTTGTAATCCTCAGTGCCAAAGTTCGTATGCTGTATGGGAATCTGTTCCATTGCGACCCATAGGAACGTCGCCAGGCGAGGATATCGAGGGGCGGGCATGTGAAAAGATGTCCTGAGCAAAATACGACGAGAGGGCCACACCCTCTGTTTGTCATGTCGAAAAGAACGTTGCATAATGCCAAGGTCCACGTATCTGGTGGTTCAGTCCAAGGGGGGACCGAAGGGGTCCAGGGTTTAAAGACCAGCTCCAAAGTTTCCATTTCTCTGAAGCTGGAAACCACAGCGCGTAGTAATTTCAGGTGTCGGTCGAGTATTTCTCCAGCACATCGGAGCTGGTGGAGGAGTGGAGCTGGACATGAGAGCTGCACTGCCGGGAGGACGTCTGGGGGAATGGAGATGTTCCCCGAGGTGAATGAAGACGTGGATATCCTGTTACGTGCCAGGAATATTGCGATACACATTCCATTGAAAGCACGGCATACTGCAGTGCCGACAAGGAGATTTGTATCTGGCAGGTGCTCGAATACATGGTTCCATAGCTCGATGGGGAGAACATCTTCCGGAGGTAGCCCGTCTCTGGACAGCGGAGCGAGATAACGCTGCGATCGGAGGATGAGTCGGTCGGGGAGGACCATTCGAGTAAGAAGTGTGGACATGGTAGTCGGGATTGAAGGCCGTGGACACGTGGTAGTCTCGACAACCTGAGACAGCCTGTGAGAGTTCGCTTCGGCATGAGAGAGTTCGCTTCGGCCTGAGAGAGTTCGCTTGTCTCCCCGACTCTCTCCGAGCGGCTGGGAAGTTCGATGCTCGGCGTGCATATCATTGTGTGCCATAAATGCCGCCGTTGAAAAGTGAACAGCCAAATTGAGTAGGGGTGACGAACAGTATTGCAATGTTGTTAAATTTGAGGACGACTGGATGGGGGAGGATGGACAGTTCGAGCTATGCTAGCCTTTATATGTCAAGAATCTGCCGAGGACTACGTGGCCTGCCGCCCGAGGGTCAATACAATCAGGCTGCGCCGTAGGCAACAGCGGCTGCGAACAATTGCGCACTGTCCGGAAAAGACTGTGCGTGGGTCGGCTGTTCAGCCACACGGAGTTCCCGAGTAAAAATTCTCATACATTTTCGGATGCTTCCCTACTTGAGCGAAGAAAGACAGCACACCTAAAACAGGAAACTCTCCGACCTGTTAAATGGGAGATAGAAAGGTTAGCTTTCCACGGCAATTTCAGATGGTCAGAAAGTTCCTCTTTCAAGTGGACGGAACATGTAATAGAATGACTTGATTTAATCATGGGTTTCAATCAGTTAAAAAGATCAACTTTCTGCCGCATTTTCAGACAGGTTGAAAGAACTTCATTCCACAAAGACTTAAAGATCGACTTTCCATGTCTGTTTCAGACAGGTTGAAAGAAGTTCATTACCGAAGCAGTGAAAGATCAACTTTCCACACCGTTTCCAGACGGGCTGAAAGAATATCATTCAGTAAAGAGATAAAGATCAACTTTCCACATCAGTTTTAGACCGGTTGAAAGAAATCCATTAACTCTTTAGGGAATGAAGTTCTTTCAACCCCTCTGAAAACACTGCGGAAAGCTGATCTTTTCAACTGATTGAAACCTGTGATTAAATTGATCCATTCTACTACACTTTCCATCCACTTGAAAGCGCAACTTTTTGACCATCTGAAATTGCCGTGGAAAGCCCACCTTTCTACCTCCCATTTAACAGGTCGGAGAGTTTCCTGTTTTAGGTGTGCAGTTCTGGACCTTCTGGTTGAGGCTGCGGGTGGCCAGTTGTCAGTCGACATCGAGAAATGCGTGAAATCAGTACGCTGCATGGAGATGAAAGCAAAGAACTCGAGCACGAGAGGAAAGGAAGAGAGGATGGAGATAAGCCCAGATGGGAGGTAAGCCTAGATGGGGCAATTGTACCACTTAAGCTTAACGACCAAGAATGGGAAAGGAACTAACATGTACAAACCGATGAGCACCGCCGAACGAGCAAAATCTTAAAGAACGGTGAATAAGTGGCGAAATATATTGCCATGGAACTTTGAAACTTGTTGCTTTGGTCAAATAAAATATGTTTTCAAACATCTGGATGATATCAACTCAGATTTTCATCGCACGGTCCGGACCCGGTCAATTTCTTTTGGTTGGCGAATTGAATGTATCTCTTCTTTTAGCGCAAAGTTTTGTGAGCAAATCGTTGGTCGGTTATCAAGTGGAGAAACGGGTCGAAGCCAGTGCGCAAAATCCGGACTTGTACGTAGATAGTACACGAATACATGCAGGGGATATAATGTTGGTATAATCTACAACTGCACAACAACTTTGGATCGAGAGAGACAGAGCAAGATATGAGCGATAGGGCCGTATAAAGTTGCAGTATAAAGTTACAAAGCAAGACAGTGTATATGAACAGAGGCCATAACCCAAACAGAAAAGAAAATGGAGCACGACAACCAGGTTATCATTGCCCGCGCCGGCGGTGCTTCCTCCACCAGCCTCCCCGTCTATTATCATGGAGCGTTGTTGCTGCGGCTCCAACAGATTCACTTGCATCGTCTGCGGACCCGTGCCATTGAAACGAAGTACGCCGCCGCGCGCAGAGCTGCCCGAAGACCCGGCGATCGCGTTGGGGTTCGGCGTTCGGCGCCTCCTGCAGAGCCTTCGGCGTGCTCGGTGGCATGTGGCGGAGTTTGTGCGACGGCTGCGTTAGGGGCCGGACGACCCGGTTAGTGGAGACGTCCTCTCGTGGGCTGCGAACCGAGGCGGGAGGCCAACAGCCATCGTCGACATGCTGGTACACGTCGGCGGCTGGTCGCTGACAGCAGACCTGCGGATACCGTCGAGAATGCGGCTAAGGCCGTCCTCAGCCTCAACAGGAACGCGCTCGTTCTCCTTAACCTCCCCCCGTGCCGCATCCTTCTCGCCCTCCCGCTGTCGCTTCCGCTCCCGCTCCCGCTCCTGCACCACTTCCTCCTTCGCGCTTTCCAGCTTCCCGCGCGCCTGCCACTCCTTTAGCGATACCTCAGCGAGAACAGACGGTGCGAGATCGAGCGCGGCGTCCAGCTCCTCCGACTCGGGGCGCGGGCGGGAGGTTCCACGTGCAGGGCACCCACGGCGGGCTCGACGAAGCGGATGCGCAACGACGGATCCACGTCGGCGGGTGGCAGTGTCTCCCCCTCGCCCGATGATGGAATGGTAGTGACAGCGTCCGTAGAGGGAGGAAGCCACCCACAGAGCCTCTTGCACAGACTGACTCCTCTCCGACTCTGCTTGCTGACCCGCGCGTATCATACGTCGTACCGTCAGGCACGACATACCACCAACCCGTGCACTCGACGACTTCGTGCGCCTTGCTTGTACTCGCGGTCCCACTCCCGCTCGCAGCGTACGCTGCTCGTGCCCACGTACGTACTCGCTCGTACCTAACCCGCACCCGCCCTACCCGCATACCCATACCCATACTCCTCCCCCGCCTCGGCCTCGGCCATATACCCAGCAAACCCCTGCGCCGCATCGAGCACAGTACGATCCAGCACGAACCCGCCCCATCCGCCGCTCCCCCGCACACGCTCCACCGCGCGCACGCCGCGGCGATGAGCGGGCCCCAGCGCGGATTGGGCTACGGTGCTTCGGGGGTAGGCGGCGGCACACCCGAACATGCGAGACGCTCGGGCCGGGGTATGGGCATCGTGGTGGAGGTGGAAGAGGAAGACAACGCCGCGTGTGAGGCCGAGGTGGATGAGGATAGCTTGGATGTCGATGCCGCGGGGTGGAAAGCTGATGTCGGCGGCGCTGCGAAGTAAGACGAGTCGACGAGTAGATCCGTGCAAAGCGAAGAGGCAGTGGAGGAGGACTTACTCCTGCACTCGATCCGCCGAAATTTGACTGGGACGCATCTCGGCCCGCCGTAATGCGAGTTCGCCGACGAGCTCGCTGGACTCGACGTGTTGCTGTGCGAGGTAGCTCCCACCGGCACTTACACCTGTCTTGATACTGATCGGCGTCGTGGCGTGAGAGGGGGGGGCTCGGTTGAACGGTTCTGGTTCTATGCATTTGTGCGAGGTAGCTCCCACCGGCACTTACACCTGTCTTGATACTGATCGGCGTCGTGGCGTGAGAGGGGGGGGCTCGGTTGAACGGTTCTGGTTCTATGCATTGGGATGTCGAGCGCACTAAAGGTGCGACAAGATCGCTGTCGAGCGCCGGGAATGAATGGGGGTGCTTGACCCAGAGATTGAAGCTTGAAGACTAGACAATGGACGTGGATGGCGCTCAATTATGAATACGCGTCGTCTGGCCGTCGGTGGAAAGAGAAAGCGAAGTGGCTGTGTTTGATCCGGGCTTCTTTCCTCGTCCGTCGCGTGCGTTCAGCGAATTCCTCGGTCTAGCCTCCCGACGTCCCTGTTTTGTTTGCAATCGGTTCCATGTCGTCTAATGCTTCTTCACGCCTTCACCACCTCGTTCTGACGCCGGGAAGACGTCGCCCGTGCATGACACCGACGGCAGCAGTCTCCCAGCTCGACGCGAAATTTGTCCAATATTCCCTGGCAGCTTTTAAAGTCTTCCTGAACGCTTCGCTCCTCGTTAACGTTGCATCCCATTGGCGGAACTCGATACCGTGAAGAGACTCTAGGGCTCGCATCTGTGTAGAATGAAGACGTCTTCCTCCGATTTTATCGCTGAACATGCTCGCTCGGACCGTGTGCGTAGAGCAAATTAGGGGATTATGTTCGGCACGGCGTGCACAACCGACTTAGAAGAGCTGCCGGTGCGTTCTCAATCCCCGTTATTGTCTACCATGTACTCCGTGGCCTGCGCTATCGCGCTCGATCCCGATCTCTGGTCGGCGTCGACTCCTTCACATCTCTGTTTCCCTCGACCCACGCCCTCAGCAGTGGCATTTCAGTGACTGTTGTCTGTCTTGCGACACCCTTCTCCTCATTCACAGTGGCCGTTCTCATCTTAATATCCCCTCCCGTCACTCATCCCATCACCCATTTGGTTCCGACTTGCTCGTCCCTCATCATTCTCGCTATCGAGACTTGTAATTCCCGAGTTAGTCTTGTTTTCACTTCTTGGGCCCGACTTGTTCTGTTACTTTTGTGTTCAGCCTTTGCGGCTCCCGCTGTGGTCAGCTGGCGCTTGAAGTGCAGAGAGGTTTGTCGACAGTGAACACGGTGCCGTATCACGCATGCCCATTTATTTGACGCGAACTTTGCCAAGACCCCTGCTGCGTGTGTCCGATTTCAGCCCTGGCAATCTAGACACTCTTCCTCCTCGATGCTTACATCTTGGTGTTTGACCTGGGTTCTCAACTCAGCTCTTGCTCATTCAATTCTTGAGCTTCTTCTTGAAATGGACCTGCATTCAAATTCGCGAGTCAGTGTTCTATTCAGTTCATCCTGGTAGCGGGCCGCGCCGCTCGTCGGGTCGCGTTGTCGGCCATACCCGCTTTATCAATCATTGGGCGCCTCGCCTGCTGTCCGCCGTCGCCGGATGAAGACTCATCTCCATCAGGACTGTGCTTCCATAACTTCTGTCTCGATGCCAACAAGAAGTCGATTATGATTTTGTTTCAGAGTTTACGACGGTCGGTACATGAGCCAATTGTAAACTCTCATTGGGTGGCATGGAAGCGATAAGTGAATCTGTTCTCTGTGGTCCGCATGCACCCTAGCTAATACCGTTATTGGATTAAGGTTTCCGACATACCCGTACTCAGAATCGTGTCACTATTTCCGTCACCTCCAAACCCTGGCCCTCATATCACGCACGTTATAGCGCCTGTTTAGCTTCCTCGTCATTTACTCGAGCATAGGAAATGCCGAAGCGGCAAGTTCCCAGATTGGACGGCATGCCGCCTGCTGAACAGCCTTCATTTGGCGCTGGCGCCGGCAAATCTTTGTAACGTGGGAATGGATGTCAGCCCGGGTCTTGGCGTGATTCCGCCTCTGGAAACAATCGCGTTCTGCGATCGGATGTTCCTATGGCATGACTACTCTCTCTCGCAACTCCGCAAAGGGACAAGCCATCGAATCAAGTACACCGTGGAAAGGCTCGTCATGGAAGAGGAATGCATTCCTGGCTCTTCACGAACTCTGGGATGTAAAGTGTCTGAGCCGAGTTGATGGGCAATGCCGGCGCGTTGAGCACACTTGGATCTCTTCGGGTGCAAGCGCCAATCTTTCAAACAGATCCGATATCAGGTTCAGCCCCCTCGAGTTTTTCCCATCTGTCAACCTGTTCTGATATATATGTGCTGCGTCGCTCAATAGCATGAAACATCTTTCTTGGATCCCATTTCATCCTAGGCCGGTCCTCCCAGTCTCCTAATATCGATGGACGCTCAATATCACTCTGTTAAAGTGTCAAGTTCAAGTACATGGGCCGAGGAAGGTACGAATACGTTTTTTTCATCGCATGAAAGTTCCATCCCAGTATATCTGACACTATCTTAGAGACGGGCGAGCGAATGCCAAAGAAACGCTTGTCCTTTGCTCGAAGAATGATTCCATATATTATTATTATAATCCTCTCCCTTGCGATCATCGTTGCCGTCATTGTCACCGGTTTACGTTTCAACGAATCAGTCAAAAAGACTGAAAATAAACATTCTCTGGATCTGAACAGTGACTGTGCGCTTCACAAGCTTCTCTCATCGCGATTCACACTGATTTTACTACCACGCCGGTCTTTTCGATCAACAGTGGACCCGCCGCCCAATATGCCTGCCCCAGCACCCAATTCTTTGGCGGTTGGGGTCATAATATCGATGAAGAATTTTGATCCTGGTTCTTCCATCCTCTCCTTCGACATGGAAGCATTTCTCGCAAAGCTGGACGATGATAATGGGCCCATGGGCGCTGATGCAATCCCAGGTATTATGTTACACTGATTCTATCCGTGCAACTGTTGACGCGTGGCTGTATAGTCTGTTTCTTTGTAGCAGATCCGCAAGGATTGAGCTCACCTCTAATTCTTTCCATAAACTATGGAAATAAGAGGAATTCCAATTCGACTTCGTATAACACAACTGCCGTGAGATCTACTAAATATCCGTCCATAACCCACTCACAACGCCTTTGTAGGATGGGTCGATCTCTCACTTCCCTATCGATATCTACTCGGGATCTCTTGTCATCGGCGCCCAAAGCTTAACCAATGCCACTGACAACTCAGTCGTTCCTTGCCCCGAGTTTTTCGATTATGACCTAAGCGAAGCAAACGATATTACTGCCACAGTCCTTCCGCTGTATTTCGAGATCGCACAAGATCTGGACTCCTTTTCTGCCCATACATCACTTCAGCAGCTATCTGAAAATGATACACTTGCGTACTTTGGTGATGGAACCGTCCTCCTCTCCGCTACAATACACCGAAGAGAGGTGGTTCGATTCTTTGCAGTCTTAATGTTTATCAGTGCGTCTTCTCATCCCACCTTCACGAAGACAGTTTGATAGACATACCCTAGCCACATGGCTTGTGACCCTCGGTGTTGTAATCGCAACTACCGTGGTTCTCCTGAAAAATCGCCAAACCGAAAGATTCGACATCGTGGCAGCATCCACCGCGCTCTTGTTTGCTCTCCCCAGCCTTCGAAGTGCAACGCCGGGTATACCAACTACACCGACTGTAAGCGATGGTGAGTGAAAACCTGTGAGTGCTCGGTCGGTCCCTGACATTGTTCCGTATGTAGCGGTTGGATACTTCTGGCACATCGCTTTGCTCGCCTTGAGGTTTGTGATATTCATTTTTCTCGGAATCAGTCTGTGGATTCAACTTAAAACTCCAACCAGCACCTTCGTCTTGTTGTGTCATGCTATTTGGAAGATGATGGTCCGTATCTCGTTTAAAACGTGCCAAGGAAGCCTCTTAACATGGCTGTCTTAGAATGACAAAGCCGAAGAAGAGGGTGCAAACAAGAAAAGTCTCAAGGCCGAGTGAAGATAGCCTAGTGTCGAGCATCAAGTCATTCAGCTCGTGGATCCCGAACGAGGTTGGGATTTCTCTTATATACGATGAGCTACAACTGCATATTAGTTTACTACAACTAAGCTTTCTCCCAGAGACCAGTGAGCCTGGGCGCACCTTCAAAGCGAGGTAGCCATTTCCTGCTTAGCTCGTAGAACTCGTAGAAACCGAATGAGGTTGGAATTTCGATACAATACAAAGGATATCACATACTCGCATATTAGTTCGCTACAAGCATTTTTAGCTTCGTTCACACCTTCGAATTCAATGACAATCGCAGAACGCCCAACAAATCTCGTTGCAAACTGAGTGGGACAATTGCGACTGAAACGAATGCGAGATAGTCGATCTCGCTCCGAAACTACCGGGCGTACACGTCACTGGCAGCGTAGTCCCCACCTTTTACCAGCCCATTTGGGCAAATGAATCAGTAACCGATATGAAATTCGGCAAGCAGATTTCGCCTCCAGTTCTGGCTTGAAAGGCTCCGATGTACAGTGGATTTGGCGGTTAACACAGTCGTTGGACTGGCCTGTGATAGCATGGTGACAAAGGCAATTACAGCTGGTCAAACACAAGGCTGGAATGCAGAGACT
This sequence comes from Mycena sp. CBHHK59/15, assembly GCA_029204085.1. Taxonomy (NCBI): domain Eukaryota; kingdom Fungi; phylum Basidiomycota; class Agaricomycetes; order Agaricales; family Mycenaceae; genus Mycena; species Mycena sp. CBHHK59/15. The sequence goes on from JARGXW010000126.1 coordinate 252,851, forward strand.
CGAAGCCGACGGTACGCACGAGAGAAGCATTCCGGGCCTCCGGCGAAGGCCTAAATGGGGCGCCAACGGTTCTGGTATATTGCTTCGAAAGGGCGGTATGTGGAAGGAGCACAAAAACAAGCGCACGCGCACCCCGTGTCCTAGAGCCAGACAGTACACGCGAGCGAGAATATGGCACGCCGTGGGGACGCTGAATCGTGGCGCCCACACCCGACGGTGCCCCGCGAAGATCGTCCGACAAGGTGGAGGACAGTACGGGAGAAGTACCCTCGAACCCTGACGCAGACGCACCCCGCGCCTCAAAGTCCGACGCTACCCGCACGGCAAGGGAATGCTAGCGTGAGCGCTAAATCCTCGCGCAAGCGCCTAAACGCGACCCGAACAACTCCGCCGGGATTGGCAAGGGTGAGGCGGGAGTGAAACCCCACAACCCCAACGCACACGCACCCGGCGTCCCAGAATTTGGCAGCACACGCGGGTGAAGGTAGCGGAAGCATGTGCACATTATGGATGTGCGCACACAAGGCCAGTGCGAGACGGATTCGACAGTAGGGAAGAGTACAGCGCGGGAGGAGCAGTCCACGAGTCCAACGCACACGCTCCCGATGTGCTCGACCGCGTGGATAAACGACGGGCAAGATATTGTGAGATATGTGGGTGGGCGCTTAAGCGCGGATGAATTTGATTTTGAGGCTAGCAAGGGACAGGAGAGAGCTCAAAGGGAGGGGAAGGTACAGGGTAGGACGGCGGGAGTGGAGGAGAGAGTATAGGAAGGATATTGAGGAGCGGATCACACACTCCCCAAGTTCCCCTGGCAGAGCCGAGCGTCTCCTCGCAAAATGTGGTCGCAAAATCGGGCCCAATGAGGACCCCGGGCAAAAAATCTTGACTTTCGTGAGTGAGGCGTTCTGTGCCCGTGATGGCGAACGGTGGCGGCGCATGCGTCAGCCGAGCATGCGCTCCTGCTTGTCGGACAAGAGCGCGCGACTCGTCTTCAATCCGTCGACGACTCCTCTAAAACGCGCCGCCCGCGCACAGGCGCATGGAGAGCACGTTTCCGCAGGAGCGGGAGTGCGCGCCGGTCGTCCTTTTGTATTCACGCGCCAGACGCGCGGAATCCAATCAGTGCACACCCTCATCGGCGGTGGGATGGATGACGCGGAGACGAGGCGAGAGTGGAGATGGGGGGAGGTCCGCGTCACACGTTGGCTGTGCGCTGCCCTGCTGGCTAGGAGGGCATTGAAGGGTGCCTACTAAGGAGGGGAAAGAGATTAGCGGCGTGAGAGAGACATAGGGAAGGATAAAGAAGGTACATACCATGATCATTCTTGCCGATGCACTAGGCAACAAGGCTCGGGTGCCCGCGTTTCCGACTGAAGGGAAACAGAGGGATTAAGCGCGCGAGAGACGGAGGGGAGGATGAAAGGACGACATACAAAGATCGCTATCGCGGCAGATGCGCTGTGGCAGCAAATGCCGAGTGCGGATGGCTTCGGTGACGTCGAAGCCCAGGTGGCGGTCACGGCAGTGGGGAAGCCTTATTGCGTCGTCGGGAGTGGCCTCGATGGCTACGTGAGTACTCCGACGCTGGCCGAGGCGGAAGCGGAATCTAGACAAGGGAAAGAGGTAAGGTCGTGCGCTCTATGGCGGTGCAGAGAGAACATGCACCTAGCGCCGGTGAAGATCCCATCCTTGCTGTTCTCAGCCTCGTCAGTGCTGCTCTCCGTATCGTGCGCGTAGTTGTACGACAGCCACAAGCGAATGATATCGCCGAGGGCCAGCTCGCGGACGTGCAAGGCTGCGCGCGTACATCTGCGCACAGACACCGCGGCCGGTGGAAGTCGGGTTCTGCAGGCGACTACGGCGAAGAGTCAGGGAGGACAGCGTGAAACGAGAAGGATATACATACAAAGGTTATTTATCACCCATGAAGCGGTGCAGCGGCGAGGCGCAGCCAACCAGATACACCGTCAGCAGTTCATGGGAAAGACGCCAAACGGTGGTGTCATGCTCTCGAGGCACGCGCCGCAGATCCGGATCAAGCATTCGCGCGGGAAGTGTGGGGGACGAGTGCGTCGGAGGGGCAGTGAAGGGCATCTACAGCAGCGAAAAAGGGAGATCAGAGGCGCGAGAGACAGATCGATGGGGATCCATACATACCAGAATCGTTCCCGGCTATGCATGGTGGGCCGACAAGCCTTGAGTGCCTGCTTCTCGGCCTGGTAGTAGTGGCGCCGGGCAGCGCGGGAAACGGGGTGGGAGTGAAGATGGGCGAGCAAAACTGGTACTGCGAGATGCGTGCATGAGATGGGCAATCAAAAAGAGGGGAACAATGAATGGGAGACTGACGTTGACAAGGCGCGCGCTCCCGCGGGAGGTGCGCGTCACACCCGGCGGCCACGAGTACGCGAAGAGCATCTATAGGACAGAACGAGAAGGGTGAGCTACGCGGTACAGAGGGAAGGAGGCAGAGGGGCACATACGAAGATCGTCCTCGCGCCCGGTGAACCGCGGGGAGAAGCCTCGAGTGCCGTTGGTGCGTATCTCGCGATGATTTTGCACATTCTCCAAACATCTCTGAGGTCGAAACCGAGGTGACGCGGGCTTGGGCGGTGTATGTATAGCGGTCGGAAATGTCTCCGCGTGGACTAGGGTCCTAGCGAAATAGTAGGGAAGAGGGAGGGAGAAAGCGTCAGTATTATGTGCGCCGGATTGAGCCACAGAGCGGATACGTACCTGTCGTCACTGAAGATAACATTCTTCCGTGCGCACAGCTCCTACTTCCGGTCGCATCGATGCGGTCGAGCTGGACACATCCGTACGCAACTCGTCCCCACCCGTCGGACGCCAAGAGTCGTCTCCACGCGACTGAGATCGGATTGAAATCGGAGTGTCTAGGTCTACAGGGTGCCGTTGGAATGGGAGAGTTAGTTATGCATGAGTAGCAGAGAACAACGTCGTTGTCGTCAAGAGCAAGGAGGTTGAAGCGGATCATCCGGCCCGGCGGACATGTTACACTTTCCGCTCTTCCACAACCATCAACTACTCTGGCTACGTTCAAGCCCAGCACATCCTGCCCGAAGCCAAGCGACGGCCTCGTCCCGTGAAGTAGCTGGCTCGTTCCCCGTGGTTGCTTGGATCACCTGGCTCTTTTTCTCGAGTTTGCCTCATCTCATCTTTGCACGGAATGCAAAACATGGACCAGTGAATCCCTGGTCCGTGCTGACGGACACCTCCTTCCCACACACCTCCTATGTCGTGTATCTGGGCGCACCTCGGACTCGCTAACTCCTCATTTCCCTTCAACACTTTGGTTCTTGACGGCCCTTCGAATATCCGCTTGTCTTTTGCAGTCTTTCAGTATCTACGCCTTGAGCTCTCTGCACACGTCTGCTCATCCTATTTTGTGGACGTTTGAATGCACACCGCATAAAAATTTCTTCCACTGAGACTCGGTGGCTAGATGACTTAAATATACAAGGGCAACAGATAACCGTCGCAATTAGTGCTTTCGCGCCTGGGAAGGAGATTCGTTTTAGATCTCCAGGAATCAAGTCGCGTTCAACTCCCTTTCAGTACAGAGTGAGTTATAACGTAATGTTTGCAGAGAGAACGAGGATGACAGCAACTTTTCGCGAGCACGAAGCATCGTTATCGTGATTTTGTTCATCTACCCCTGCCTGCGCTTGGAGAGAAATACATTGCTGTCATTCTCCCTGTAATGCATCGAGTCGCATTCTGCCGGCGTTAATCTTTGAAGCCACCCGAAGCAGAGGCGACCCGAAGACTGGATAGAACTTTCAAAAGTACGACAGATACGTCGCCAGCATGCACCAAGAAACAGGTTCATAAAATTCAAACATCCCTATTAACCATTGTTGACACACAGCGGGATGCTCCTGCTGTGGTATAAACCACTTATGCTCTCTTGTAATTCAACAGCGGTAGCACCACCATCACCTGCGATGCGCCGGAGGATGAATGAGGTACATCAACATTTTACATAATGATTCTAGCTAAACCAAAAATGATAGACATCTTTTGATTTCACAAAAATTTTGGCTAAGTTCAGACCCTATTATATTTAGTAGCTGTGGAGCACGTCCTCAGCATATACTTATGAGCATCGCCTCAGGACTCCCTGCGCAATGAACTAAATTTGGGGTAGCGGTTGCTCGGTCTGAACTTCGCCGAACTTTTTGCGAAAATCAAGAGGTGTCTATTGTTTGCTGCTTAGTTATCATCGGGTTTCACTTCACAATTACACTCTAAAGTGAATCGACAGACATAAAGTTGTTTTGTAACAATCTACTACTTTTTTACGCTCCCGTGTTCAATCGCAAATTAACCCTGGTGTTTAATCTCGGCTTGCATATAAGGCTGTATGCATAGCTGCATCAAACGGTGCTGTCACCCACTTGAAGTTTCTTGAATCTAGATCACGGCTTTTCCTCATCGTGGAGCTCCTCCATTGCATCCACTTTCTCATTCCCGGCCGCTTCACAAATGCCTCTTTGTCAAAGCCATTGCTACCCCATTCCATAGTAGATGTTTCTATCCGCTTGTTTTCCACACTCCCCAAAACACGGGCATTCATATCGTCGAGTTCCGTTCCGGCGATTATCACGGAGCTGCAGGTAGTTCCTACTGCTGAACGCATGCAGTCAACAAACTTCAACCACAGTTTTAAGCGGATGGGTATTTATTTCGGTACTGCTTGGACCAAGGGGAAACCGGCATTTGAAGGAGTGCACTAGGGCCGAGGGTCGTATAGATGTGAATGAATGAAATCCGCCGATTGGTTCGCGGCTTGGAGATATACAGGATCAGACGTTGCTTCAGCCAGCAGAGCGGAGAGCCTATTAGGGAATAGATGAGGGACGTGCCGGGGCAGCTGCGAAGGGACCCACACGAGAAATAATCTGGATTGTAAAGCTGAGCTTTGTAGAAGGGGTAGGGGCCGGCCGGCGTCATCAAAAACCAAAGTCATCTCATCTTCGGCTTCTTCATGAGGTTCATCGGTTTCGGCGGAAGTTGCATCAGGCACAGAGTGGACGGCGGTAACAAAATCAGGTTGATCTTCGGAATTGGTGAGGCCTTGCTCTTTTTCTGATTCCAACTCATCTGGTTGAATGGTCGAAGCTGAACCTTCCACTCTGGTTCGATAGCATTCAGGACTTGGAGCCTCATCATTGATGAATTTCTCGAAACCGGTCCAATAGAGACTGCTGAATTTATGACTCGTGAAGTGATCTTCATAGCCCATCAAATATGACACTACTTGTTAGGCAGACAATTCCTGCTTCGCAATCATCGCGTGCGCACATTTTTGCAGCAATCGGCGGGCCCTAACTGTGTATTCGTCCACATTTGGATCATACTCCCCGAGCCTTCCAATGGCAAGTTCAAGAGCAGCATACGCCACATGTGCTTGCAGTTGAGTATTTGTGATATAATCTGTGATGTAATACAGGATGGCTTTCGCTGCAGGCCCGGATCCAATGAACTTTATATCCATATTGCATCGAATAGCCTCCAACATGGTCTCGTTGAAATTATTAACCAATCCATCAAGACATCGCAAAGTAAACTCGCCAGTGTCTGGATCGAATACGCTGACAGGAACTGTGTTCTTTTCATCCTGATCAAACCGACATTCCTTGGGTTCTGGGGCGCCACGCCAATATTTGTAACATGTTGGATGATGCGTGTGGTATTGACACTTTTTCACCAAGTTATGCAAATCTTTTTCACGAGAAATGGATGCATTCCGACCGATATCTGATTCTGTAGGACCTCGTGTCGCGCATGGATGTACTCTTCCGAGATCTAACTCAAAATTTGGATCCGGGTCTGCAGGGACGCTGTTTGAAATTGTATCATCGAGAAATGCGAGAAGTTTCTTCTGAAATTCAACGTCGCCGCCGTTCGCTAGAGCCTTTTCCTTTATCTGATTCGGATTCAACCCGCCCTCGAGCCATACAAACATATGGCAATGCAATGTGCCTCGTCCTTGTGCTCCAACACACCCATAGTATGCTTTAACTACTCCAAGGATACCACCTTCCAAGTTGTCCTGCGTTGGATCATAACCCAATATCTCTGAAATGAAAGCCTTCATGTAAACATTGAAGAAGTCAGCGGCAACTGCTGGATTTTTAGCAACCAAGCACGACTGGTCGAAGTAATCCGGTACAGTGTCCCTTGTCAGCTTGTCCAAGTCGATCTCATCGCCTGCCAGAAATTTCACCAGTGGATTGTAGACGTCGGCGGGATTTATAGTTATATAAAAACTAGGAAGACCCTTCCCTATCATCAACCCCCGAATCTGGTTTCTCATGACTAACTTGGACTGGGAAGAGCCTTCCACATGTGCGTTGATTACGTTAACCTCTCGCATCAACTTCAACACTCGACGTTCCTCGTTATTTGCAGTCTTGCTGTCACCGTTGGCGATACACTCTGAGACCAAATGAACTGCTTGAGGTGAAACCGTCGCAAACTGAGCAGCAACACGATCAAAGTTCTTTCGCATTACTTTGAAACTGGTTCTCAACAGAACTTGACGGCACTGCATCATATTGAATGCCGTGAATAAAAATGAATAGTGCGTTTGAAAGCGTCTATCGGCCAGATTAAACAAGTGTTTGACGTGGGTCTTCATGGCCAGCGGAGTGCGACGTCTTTTGTCTGCGCAACCACCAATTCCATATGGATACAATGTTGGATATATCATAGGGAACAAAGCCGGATTATCGAACTCGTTAACTGGGCTCTTTCCGTGGGGAATACCAATATAATTGCTTCCTGGAAGGTTCATATGGTTTATTGCGGCCTGGCGCAGCTCATTAGACGAAGCGTGGCCCTCGACATCCATCACAACCACAGATTCAAAAGGAACGGGCCTGGTTGCTGGCGGGTTATTAATTGTTGACAAGTCGGGAACAGCTGCTGCACCTAGTTCGACATCTCGAACATTGCTATTCTGTGAGCTAACTGGATTCGCCTCTTGGGGAGTGGGACAATAAGACGAAGTTGTCGCGTTGATTCCAGCGGAGGGCAAGATATGTTGCACATGGAATGGAAGAATTGTCTCGTCGGGTTGACCGTCAAATACGTGACGATTAATTTCAACATCCTTGTACAGTGGATTATGCAGTTTGAGCTAATCCAGAGCAGCCATAACCTTCTCCTTTTGCACTGTCAGTGGTTTTGCCTTTTTTTGGAGCCATTCCTTCGTTGGAGGATTTCGAGCCAACAAAAATTACGCAGACAGGTGTGATAACATCGTCAATGGAGGGAGGTAACACCTTGGCAATATCAGACGGCCTCTGTGGATAAACAATAACACGGCCCCGAACACCTCGTTGAGTGATTGGGGTTGAATAATTGTCTTCTTCCTTAAGCTGAATGATCCAACATTTAGCCTGGCACTGAGCAATCATTGCTTCCTCAATTACCGTCAGATCAGCGAGCTCGGGAGGAACTGGTCCCAAAAAATTAAAATTCGCTAGGGCCAGACGTGGAACTTTACCGTGCTTCAAAAAGGAACAACAATTTTTGCACGTAAGGAGAACTGGATTTCCGGCCTCATCAGAACCAATACCATCAGGGCTATCAATGCATCGCTGAATATTACTTGGTTGAACGGCATGGGCAGCGGGATGCAGTCTGAGTCAAGCCACGGATCCGGCTGTTTTTCAACAGGTTCAGCTGTGGCGTCAACATCCATAGGCTCGCAATTAGTATCCTCGACTTCCATTGCTGACTCTGAGTCCGATTTGTCTGCTTCTGCATCCCAGACTTGTCCGTCGTACAGTCTGGGCCCAACTGTTGAGCAGGGACAAGGGCAAGGTAGCTTTCAGCCTACCGTTCAGGTTGAGACCCCCATTGCTCAGAAACGTATCAGCCACATCCTCGTCATTGTGCATGAACTACAGCAGCTTATCATGCCTTGTTGTCTGTCTGCGTTCGAATGGGAAATCACCAAGTTTCATATGCTCGATAACAATGTCTTTATCTTTGGTGGTCTCAACGGACCTGGAGCAACATGCTGCCAATATAACAGCTCGTCAGGGAAGGGCAGCCTCGCCGATATGATTGGTCGGCTCCAAGGATATTGGCATGCTGATATATCCGACCCCTGGGTTTTTTGGACTTTTGGCATTCTTTTGCTGAAGCTACCACCTGGTATGTTTATCGCAATTGCCGTACTCATTCTTCACTAACGTTTCATACAGGCTCTGACCCCGGTCCCTTCATGTTTGGCCGTTGTGGCATTTATGTCCGTGAGACAGGGATCCTAATTCTATACCTTGTCTTCCGTGGCAATGATCTTCACTGTGGATATGCACCCACCTACGATGATAAAGCCAAGGCTGAGTGGATTGCAAAAACCAAATCATTGAGTTATACAACATGACCAATGAACAAGATCGTGCTTTCCTTGTTGGTTATCCCACTGAGGTTGCAGTATCACGCGCTGGAGCTATGGCTGTTATCCCGCCTGCCCATTTTATGAATGAGGGTGCTCCTGTCCCCCACAAGCTGCGTAAAAAAAAACTTTGCACAGCATGGCCAGACTGTCATGGGAAGTCACCATGACAGGTACAACCGTTTGGGTCGTGAAATCATCTGGGGTGCTATCAACGTGTTGAAAATCTCAGGGCTCAAACTTGCGATGTCATTGGATGATTTATTCAGAGCAATCGAGTACGAAGACGAGGATGGGAATTCCAGGGCGCTAGAGCCTCTGCCGATTAATCTGGATTGGGATTCCGAGTATATTTTGTACATGCGTGGACTTTTTGCATCGTTCAAGCAGCTGAGCGAAGAATACTTGATCCGTGTCACCAAGGATGCATATCAATCTGTGCAGGCCTGCTTTCGCCTTCATTGCCTCAGCAAACAAAGCCTCTTCCCTGTAGGCAAGCATCGTGGTGTTCATGTGCCAGCACCGCCAGTTTTGTGTCCTCCATTATATACAATTGCTGAAGTCTGCGATCGCCAAATTATTGAAGGAAAGGTAAGACCTTTTCTCTACCAAATTGCTTTACAGTCGATGAATAAAATTTATTAAGGTTACTTGGACTTTATGTGTACATGAGCGGGAGGATTATGTGAAGGCTGTGGAGAGCGATTGTGCATGGTGAGGAGGAGAGTCTTAGCAATTCACAACTGAAACTGATTTCCTTTTGTAGGTTGCATCACCAAAAAAATGCCGCCTTGATTGCGCGTTTCCTGGAAAGCAATATTCCTCAGACAACTCCTGCTCTCGCCCAAATCTACAAAAAGCTTGTGGTCAATCATAACACACCAGGCGTATCTGAAACCACATCTCCGACATCACCAACAGCAACAGCCACTGCAGTCGTTGACCAGGATCCAATGGATGTCGATACAGCACTGGAACTGGAGTCTTCACCCTCAGAACACGGATCTCAGACTGCAGCCAATTTGGTGGGCAGGGCGGCAGTCATCGCGTTGGACTTGATGAAACAACTGCATTCGGATGAACAGAATCATGCATCAGCTTCCACCCATGAGCCAGAATTATCTGTTTGTGAATCTCGGAGTATTGCCAGCAAGTCAATTACTAGGACAACTTCTCTTGGCGCAGTTTACTTAGATGAGTTGGTGAGACACAGGGTAAGCGCAACTCGAGATAATCACACAGTGGTTGTAGTGGTTCAAGATAAAGTTAGTTATGAGCATAGTTCAGATTACAGCGGTTTAAATACTATTCGTGTACAGCATAAGGAGTCATACAGAGTCATAAGGACTCATACCGAGTCAGACTAAATAGTCTACAATGTTCTACATTAGTCCGGCGGCTTGCCTGAGTCATGCCCGAGGCAGTGGCCGAGTTGTGCCCGAGGCCGATGCCCGAGGCACTTGCTCCAATAACTTCTGAGCGACAATCATCGTCCCTCAGAAACATTGAATTTTTACCCATTGATAGTAATCCAGCGGTACCAGCTTCTGTGAAGCAATCATCGCTGCACAGAACCAGCGAGGATAGCATCACTTCCAACATAGCTCGGCCACCATCTCAGAATGTTACCACTTCGTTTTCTGCGGAGAATGACTCAGCACCAATAATTTCACCGCAACTAGGACCAGAGATTCCCATAGCAACTGTGCAGTCTACATCTTCACAAACCACTTCCATTGTCGTGGAAGACGGCCCTCTGCCTAACGGTGAATTCATCTATGATTCAGGCTGTGATGATTGCAATGAAGAAGACGGTGATGACGATGATCCAGAGCCAGAAGAAGGTGTTCATGAAGAGGATGTCTACGAGATTCTGAAAGTTGTGGGATATAAGAAGGCAAATGAGGTACTTTGATATTGTATGTATTATTCCTGTCAGCTAACAACAGTTAATAGGATGATCAACAGATGTGGTGTGTGCGGTGGAAAAATTATGATAGAAGCCACGACACCTGGTTACCATTCGACGAGCTTCGGTTTGTTTTTTCCAGCATGTATAACTGTCAACGTCTGAATATTGTCTTGCAGATGCGCTCAGCATAAACTATCTAGATTCAATGAAAGGCATTCCATTGTCGTGAAATTCAATGATGATGAGGATCTAGTACCAGACAATCAGCCTGCTGAGCCAACGGATCCATCTGCATGGGGCAATGAGTGGGATTCTCTTCTTTCGGATTTAACTGATCTATCTTCAGAGGAAGAGGAGTACAATGGTTCCGAGAAACGAAAGAAGGGAGCCAAGAGGAAGTTGCCGAGGGTGTCTCTGAAAGAAAAGGAATCAGTGGACAAGCCTATGGAGGATGTCCAATTGAGCCTTTCCAAGAAAGCGTTGGAACAACTTTTCTCCAGCGAGACCCTTGCAGAGGAGTACAAGATGTTGGAGCAAGATTGGAATCTCTCCCAGAGTTGTAAAGTCATCCCTATCCCACACCTCCTCAACCAAATTGCCTTGAACGATAGCCTGAACAACTTTATTAGCAGCTACCTCTTCTACTCTCCTTTGAATGACAACAGCGCTTTCCTCAGTCTTGCTTGCCTGCAATCAGTTGTACAACAATATCCTACTTTGATTAAGGCCGATCAACACCTTGAAACCCTCAGTCGGGTTCTTCAATGGGAGCAGTGTCGGTCAACACTCATTATCTATGACTGGTTGAAAGACAGGACCTGCTCTGGCCAGCGCACTTGTCAAAGCCTATAAGGAAAAGCAACTCGAGTCCCAATTCCCTGCTTTTGTGTCATTGATCAACCATATTGTCTGGTACATTGAGTTCAAGCAAAATGCGCCAAAGCCACCACGAAAAAAGCCTCGCCTGGATACCACAGTGACAGATGTTGTGTTACCTTCGACCGGATCAGCAGGCTTGGATGTGGAGATGCCTGCAATAGAACAAAATGAGGCTAGCCATTCAAATGCCTCCTACTCAGAGACCATTGATAGCATAAAGCATCAGCTTCCTGTTCCAGCATCCGATTGGCCCACCAAACCTACAACAACTTCCATCTGACCTGTATGGCTTGAAAGAACCTGAAAAACGATCCACTATTCCAATGCCGACTCTTTCAGGAAAAGTTGTCCGGGGACCTCAATTCTTGCACGACGCCATTCATCAAGTGTTCTCTGACCTTATCAGTCGTGAATTTATCCTCACCACCATGACATCAACTGATAACTCATGGAACAGCTCCAAGCGTCGAACAGGAAAATTACCTGTCTCAACGAAACCAAAGTCAAAGCCAGCTCCACAAAGAGGTGCTACACAACTCAAAAAATTCGAGGCCCGATTGGTTGTTCGCAGGGCGGTTCTCAAATGCATTGCAGACATATGTGGGACTGAGGCAATCTTTGCGGCTAAACAACTCCATCCAATCTTGAAAAGTCACACAGCAATGTTCAATGAAAACCTTAGCGCTGATGTCCGGTTCATGAGTGCCAATCCGACAGGATGAACATGGAGTTCTAGCACCGCTCTATACATGGCTGACAAAAACAATAAAAGCTGGTCCTGACATTGCCCTGTATGCTCAAAAAATTGGTGATTTAGTTCATCACTGTATTTTGGAGCTACAGCAAGGCAGATCAATTGATCATGCCCAAATCCTGAATCCTCATAAACCTCTTACATCACAACCCCCACTGGCACCCGTTGGAACCTCAGCCAAAGCTACTCGTCGCAGACAACCTCCACGCATTTCAATTTCTGTTGAAGATCTGGTTCCAACACTCCCAAATTGTGGTCCCATCTTCTTTGCAAGGCCAGCGCTAATACTCCGGGAGGCATTAAACCAAAGACGACAGTTGCCATTTGCTGAGCAGTCGTTGCGGTGGATTCTTGATGGGAAAAATGCATCGACTGGACTGGTTGCAGACCGGAATCTTGATCATTACAATCCTGCAAGAGTGTTTTCTGAGACTCTCAGACTTTTGTATGACCATATGCCGGGAACATCCCTCACAGGACCTCTAGGACTTGCCAATCTCCTGGCATAGATGCTGACTGGACAAGGATTGTCAACAAAAGCCTTCCTGTCTAGAAAGACATTCTTCTTTGAGAGTGGGCAGGAATGTATCGACCATTTTGGCCAGCATTTACAGGAGAACCTTGCAACCATGGGTCGATACTTGCACAAGCATCTGAAAGCGACAGAAAAAGACTTTCGTACACTCGATGGCTATGTACAGCTCAGCGATTCTCTGATTTGGGGGCAATCTTCAAACCAGCTCAAGCTTGATCCAACACAACAAGGCGCTGGGGGTTACAAACTCACGCTAGAAGAAAAATTCAGTCCATATTTTACATCTGATGTACAGGGAAAATGGACACGTTGGCTTGGTCCACTTGCCAGTACTGATCCCAACCAATTTGGTGGTACCAAGCGCAGTTGGGCAGAGGCCCTTGAACTGGTTCAGCAGCTTGGTTTTGACACTGCGGGCAAGTGCCATGGCCGTGGGTTCACGGCATATGATCGACACTTGCCATGGCATTGGACAGGCGTTGGACAAAGATCGGGCATCTTCGGCCGATGTCACTTCTGAAGTTCGTGAGAAATCAGTGGGAAATGAGTGGTGTGGAGTCTGAAGAGTGCGGAGAGCGCGCGCGAGGTGTACGGCGGGTGTGTGTTGAGGTTGTCAGCGAGACACACTGGTATAAGTGTGATTTTATTTGGGCTGCGGTCTCGAATTCCTTCCATGGTTTGTACATGCAGATCACGTTCTTTATTGAATTCTGAAATGGATACCATGTGGTGTTTGTTTTGAAGGTAAAGGCAGACTGCTAATTGGTACAAGTCTACATACATATTGCGGCTTCACATTGGCACACATTGCAAGCTCAAGTGTCGCCCATATTTTAGACGCGAGGAGGGAAAGGGGAATGAAACTGCACGCACCCTCTCTGAACCCCGCACAAGCACAGCTTGCACAAAGCTAAGCTGTGTATCCTCCATCCAAACACCCATCCAGACTACACACACCCCCAGCTTCCCGTTCACTATGCAAATTACTGGCACCCAATGTGCATCGTTGTACCGGCATCAAACCAGCATCGCAAACCTCACGCAGCTGCATTTGTGCTTGTCTTCCTTGAAAATATCCCCATACTGCTCAGACTCCTTTCCCCGACCATTTTCAGAGAAGTTGAGGTATGCTCCAGCAAGACAGTGGAAGACATAATTTATTGTTTCAATTTGGATCTTTCAATGTTTGGCTTAACCTTGTGGACCAATCACCGGTCCGGCCTTGCCCGATGGACAAAGGGAAATTGATCGTTTGTGCGATGCCATGGCAAATGCAAGGCAAGCACCATGGCAAGTGTCGGTCCCACGCCAGTCAAGTGCCATGAACCCACAGCCATGGCACTTGCCCGCAGTGTGATGGCGTCAAGGATTCGGGACTGACAACACTCCAGTTTGCCAACAATCTTGTACTCTTAGGGATCTGCAGGCCACCGACTGCAGATGAAATGGCAATTTGGATATCAGAAAATCCCAAGCTGGGCGCATTCAAGGCATTAAAAGCACTGGGCTTCAATTTGGCAGAAAACGATCCACTTTTGACACGAATCACATTCCGAGTTGTTTACAACCATTTTGAAAATTTCCTCATTCCTGCAGACAAGCTATTGCTTGGATTTGGCACCATATTTGTTGAGCATGTGCTGTGCAAAATCACTCGATGGCAAGACCAATGTGATACTCAAATGAATGGATTGACATTTATTGAGTTGGCCGAGAAACTTCAGGATTCATCACCATGGATCATGGCGGAGAATGTGACAAACAAGGGGCATTTCCCATTTCCTTTGGAGCTCCGTATTGAGCAGGTGCAGAAAATGATTGTGTCAGTCATGGTAAGTGGTTTTCCGACCCATGGGATAGTCACTGAACCTTTCAATCAGGGAATGCACCACTGACTTGTATATTCACACCATGTACATGACTGAATGCGTACACTTCCTATTCCAAATATTCTTCTGTAGATCAAGTAATCAGTGTTGGTGCTTTTCCATGGTACCACTGTAATTGTTCGATAAATACTGTTTACTTTGGCCGGCCCATGCGTACTGAGCAGTCAAAATCAGTGGCAAGAAATGGCAGGACCCTGTCCTCATTTGTCTCACTTTGGATGATGTGGAAGAGGGCCGCATCCAAATGAACAAAGTCACCCGCAACAACTTGCAGGTAAAGCTGTGCGGCCTCGTCGCTGTGCACTCGTGTTTCGACATAAAATATGGCAAGCACATGCACATCCTGCCGTTCGACAACTCCATCTCGGGTCTGAGCGGCAACATCTTCGACGTCTACCTCAAGCCTTATTTCCTTGAGGGTATGTATTCTTCATCCAACACCTTTTGGCCGCTGCTTACCGTTCTACTCAGCTTGCCAACCCGTCTGCAAGGGCGACACCTTGTCCGGGAAGGCATGCGAACAGTAGAGTTCAATGTCATCGAAACCGATCCCTCCAAGTTTCTGCATCGTCGCACAAGACACCGTCATCCACACTGGTAAGATTTCACCCATCTTATTTGGAGTATTTTTTGCCGACTGACATGATCAGAGGGCGACCCAGTCAAGCGTGAGGAGGAAGAGTCCAACCTGGCTGATGTCGGGTATGACGACATTGGTGGATGTCACAAACAGATGGCGCAAATTCGTGAACTCGTCGAGCTGCCACTGTGTCACCCTCAACTGTTCAAGTCCATTGGTATCAAGCCCCTCGTGGCATCCTGATGTTCGGTCTGCCCAGTACTGGTAAAACCCTCATGGCGCGAGCAATGGCCAATGAGACCGAGGTGTTCTTCTTCCTCATTAACAGTCCCGAAATCATGAGCAAGATGGCTGGTGAGAGTGAGAGCAATCTGCGGAAGGCATTCGAGGTAGCTGGGACGAATTCTCCGGCAATCATCTTTATTGACAAGATCAACTCCATTGCACCTAAGCGTGAAAAGGTGCTCTATAATTCTTTCTCTTCACGTGCAATTTCTCATTTTCTTTTCAACAGACAAATGGGGAAGTCGAGTGCTGTGTCGTGTCGCAGCTCCTCACCCTCATGGACGGGCTGAAGGTGCGCTCCAATGTCGTTGTCATGGCTGCCACCAACAGGCCAAATTCTATCGACCCCGCACTCTGGTGATTCGGCCATTTTGACCGAAAGGTCGACATCAGTATCCCTGACCCAACCGGCTGGCTCAAGATCCTCCGCATCCACACCAAGAACATGAAACTCGCCGAGGACGTTGACTTGGAGCAGGTTAGCTGCCTCCATTCAGTATTGTAAACCTTGTGTTAATTCGT
This sequence comes from Mycena sp. CBHHK59/15, assembly GCA_029204085.1. Classification (NCBI taxonomy): domain Eukaryota; kingdom Fungi; phylum Basidiomycota; class Agaricomycetes; order Agaricales; family Mycenaceae; genus Mycena; species Mycena sp. CBHHK59/15. The sequence continues at coordinate 268,641 of JARGXW010000126.1, forward strand.
GAATAAAGATTGCTGCTGACATGCACAGATACGTTGGTTCAGACGTTGCCTCCCTTTTCTCGGAGGCTGCCATGCAACAGATCCAGAAGAAGATCAACCTGATTGACCTTGATGAAGACACCATCGACACAGTGATGCTCAACTAGCTCGACGTCACCATGGACAACTTCCGTTTTGGTTCACGCTCGACGTCGAACCCCTCTGTGCTGAGCAAGACAGTTGTTGAGGTGCCGACCATCAAGTGGGACAACGTTGATGGTCTGGAGAAAGTCAAGCAGGAGCTGCAGGAGACGGTGCAGTAGCACCCCGAGAAATTCATCAAGTACCACATGTCGCCGTCGAAGGGTGTTTTGTTCTACGGCGCCCCTGGAACAGTTAAGGCCATGCTTGCCAAGGCCATTACCAACGAGTGCAATCCCAACTTCATCTCCATCAAGGTAAGACCTCCCCATATTTGGCTATCCCAGTCCTCTGATGCCTTGTGTAGGGCCCTGAACTGCTTACGATGTGATTCAGCGAGTCGGGGGCAAATGTGCGCAACATGTTCGACAAGGCATGTGCTGCGGTGCCATGTGTCATGTTCTTCTATGAGTTGGACTCGATCGCAAAGGCGCGTGGTGGTGGAGGTGGCGACAGTGGAGGTGCCGGCGACCATGACCTGAACCAGATCCTGACGGAGATGGACGGAATGAACGCCAAGAAGAATGTGTTCATCATTGGCGTGACGAACAGGCCCGACTAGATCGACTCGACTCTGCTGCGTCCCGGACGGCTCGACCAGCTGATCTACATTCATCTGCCCATCAAGCCTTTGCTTTTGTCAATCCTCAAGGCGTGTTTGAAGAAGTCACCCGTTTACCCGATGTGAACCTCGACTTTTTGGTGAAGAGCACGCATGGCTTCTCTGGTGCTGATCTGATGGAGATCTGCCAGTGAGCAGCAAAGCTGGCGATCTGCGAGAGCATCAACACTGACATCGGCAGGACAAGGGAGAAGAAGGAGAAGGATGAGGCTGCCAGCAAGGAGGACATGAAGATGGAGGAGGACATGGAGGAGGACGATCCGGTCCCCCATATCACAAGGTTCGTTGTTATTGCCCCTTTTTTTTGAACTATTGCTGACCTTCGGTGCAGGGACCATTTTGAGGAGGCGATGAAGTTCGCGTGTCATTTGGTGTCTGTTCCCTGAAGGTGAGGGTGGGTCTGTGCCTGTCGCGTTGAGCACGGGGAATGCTGGGTTCACGGAGGACACCACTGACGACGACTTGTAAGCATGAAAATTGTGTTCATTACTCTAGCTATAGTATCCACAACATTCAATCATTATTAGATCCTTCTTCTCCACCTAGGTCATATAGTCTCAAATCAGTGTATATTGCTGTTGTATCCCTTCACTTTTCCAGCCTTTTATAATCATTGGTGCACAGAACATATTGCAAAGGCATCATCAAGTCAAGACGTCAAGATGTACTACTTTTAGTTCCCACATGACCACGTGATGAGAATATTTAAACTTTGTCACGTGTTGTTGGACTTCAGCTCTTGCCTTTTGCCAATCACCATCTCGCCACCCAAGAATTAGCTGCGTCACAGTCCATATCATTGAATTCCTCCATCAACTTGATGATGCGTCAAGGAAACGAATTTTATTCACAGTCAGATACATCTGACAAAGGTAATGCACACGTCAATTCTTTCTTACACTAATATGACACAATACAGAAAATCCACGTACTGCCCCCAGAAAAAGTGTACTTGATTCGGACCCAAACGTAGCATGTGAACATCCACGTTCAAAGCAGACAACAGTGGGACAAGGTGGTGTACTGGTTCGCAATGAGCGTGACAGCAGGGCTATCCAGCAACCCAACAAGTGTGTTCAGAGCAGGTTATTCCAGAGGACCAGCCGACAATCCCATGGCACCTCCCCCATCCAAGAGACGTGCAGTCATGCGTCTGATGTTTCTTAACTGATGGCACTGCTTACATTACATGGTTTTCAGATTCAAAAGCCAGTTAAAATTGTCGAGTCACCCCTCAGGCGGGCAAAACAGCCAACGCTGACACCTCAACAGAGGACAATAGATACACGGTTTGGCTATAAGCCACCCTCTCCAGTGCGTAACATTGGCAGGCCATCCCTGACACCCACGATCGTCTACTCGGATCAGGAGGTATGCATTACAGCTTTAACTACATCCTTGACTCAACGCCATGCAGGAATCAGGCAATGGGATGGATTGCAACAAGAAATCCAATATTGGCAAGTCGTCTTTCATGATGCTCAATTTCTGGTAGCTCATACCACAGCTCACATAGAAATGGATCAAGATGTTGCCAATGAGGAATCAATCACGCTCCCGCGAAACCGGTGTAGGTATTTGTCGACTACTTATTGACCATTCGACTGATAAAATTTTAACAGATAACGTGAGATCACAATTTGTGTCTCCAGAAGAGCAGGCCCGAGTATTCGATCCTCAATACAATAATCAATATGGAGATCCTCTCGAGTTTAACAATCTCAATGGTCAGCTCATTTGCATGATACAGATTTTATTATCGTACTGAGATTCCAAAAAGACGTCAATCTCAACCAAGGTAGGTCATCCCATACAGCTGTATCGTAGTCCTCATGTTCCTCTAATAGATGGGGAGGACAATGAAGGTGAAGTTGGCAGTGAAGTTGACGGTGAGTATTAGATTATATTCACCCTGTCGTCTATTTACGGATTTATTATGCAGGATGTTCGCAGAAACCATCGCAAGGGATTGATTGTCCCGAAGAAGATAAAGGTACACATTCCCATCGAATCTGGTCAGAATCTGACGAAGATCGTTAGACATTGCTAACGAAGGCAAGTTACTCCGGATACAGACACTTGATCTGACTTGCATTAGGCAACAATGCGCCCGGGCCCTCTTGCGCATCCAGTGGGCAAGGTAAGTAGTCAAGGCATATTTGTATACCCCTAGCCTCACCGCTTTCTTTTTCACAGGGGGTGGCCCCCGTCAACTCCCCTACGGTGGTCACCAAGGACAGGATGATCACAATAGTCAACAGGATGGCAACTCCCAGCACGCTGGCCAATATCGCCTGGTAGAAGGTGAACATCATCAGCATTAAAGGTTGGGCAAAGTTATCAATATTGTCTTCAAGTCGCTCCTTCGAGCACATCCAACAGGCAGGGTGAGCGGTCAAAGCATATTTGTTTTCCCTAGCCTCACTGCTTCATTTCCCAGGGCACGACCGCCCTCAGCTCGGTTACGGCGGTTACTGCCGTCAACTCAGCTATGGCGGTCACCAAGGACAGGACGACCACAATAGTCAACACAATGGCAACTCCCAGCACATCTGGCAATCTGGCGATCATCGCCAGGTTGAAGATGGAGGTGAGTGTTGTCAGTGTCAAAGCTATCGGCAATGATATCAACGTTGTCTTTACTCCAAGTTGACCACCGTCGGGAAGAAGACCGTAGTATGCAACATGTAGTCCTTAATCTTTTCCCGCGACTGATGAAGACTTGTAGAATTTGAGTATCAAGGGTACAATCAAGGCAAGTTTCTGCATCCAAACGCAAAGACTTGATCTGACTTGGATTAGATAATAATGCACCCAGGACCACTCGCACACAAGACAGGCAAGGCGAGTGGTCAAGGCATATTTGTATATCCCTAGCCTCACTGCGTTATTTTCCCAGGGGGAGACCGCCATCAACTCACCTATGGCGGTCGCCAAGGACAGGATGATCGCAATAGTCAACAGGGCAGCAACTCCCAGCCCACCAGGCAACATCGCCAAGTAGAAGACCAGGGTGAGCCTTGCCAATATTCAAGGCGATGGACAATGATATAGTTATCTCATTTCTCTTAAAAGTCGACCGTCGTCTCCAAGGCCATCGTAAGTATCAAGTGGATGGTTCCGAGGCTTGAAACTCATTCATCTTGTAGGTGATTATAACGGCCATGGATATCCCTCAGGCAGGTTCATCTTATTGTCTTGACGTAGTCTGACCAGTCCAATTTTAGGTGCTCAAGGATACCAGCGTCAAGAGAATCATCATGAGAGTGGCGAGTGTCCCTTTAGGAAATACATGCCAGTTTCCTGATGACGTCTGACCCCATTCATTCTAGGTGCTCGAGAGCTTCCGCATCAAGAACACAATCCTGCTGACTGTCAGTTCCATTTAGTTTCTTGACAAGATCTGACCCAGTTGGTTTTAGATGCTCCAGAGCGCCAGCGCTATGAAGAAAATCGCGGTGGGCTTAGTGAGTTCATGTCATCACTTGCGAAGATCTGAACTCATCAAAGTTTAGATGCTCGTGAGCACCAACTTCAAGGGCAGGCTGTGGATGTCTTGGGTCAACACCGGGCCAAGAACAAACCGACAAAGGCACCCAACCCACAACACCTCCACGAGATTAGAAACAAGCAGGGTCATGCTAATTCTCGCCCTGATTCTAGCGCTATTGTCGACGACGATAGCGCCATCCAATCATCGCGCACTAATTCTGAAGACGAGGACGAAGGGGAAAAATCTGATGACGAAGGGGAAGATGGCACCGAAAAAAGGAAACGGGCCCCCCGAACTGCCCGGGAGCCAGAACCAACTAACCTTAACTTCTACCCAAGTCATTGGCGGGATGTTCTTGAAGCCGCTAAATGGGCGCACAGACTCCATCTTATTTCAGTCCACTTCTTTCCTGAAAAGAAGTGCCACGTCAACGGTGAATGTCTGGAAATACTTACAACGGCGATCAACGACGCAGAGGACAACGATATTGAGCTTGAGCCATGTAAGGAGTCTTTTCATTCATTGGATAGGAACTTACGGTCTGAAATTTTGGCAGCGTACTATAAGCTTCACAAAACATCCATGCAGCTCCTCGTTCGCACTATTTTGTTGTTCTGATCGTAGTTGCGTTGTTCTAACCTTTTGACTTAGATCTGGAACGAGGCTACGACCTTTCGCAGCAAGGGAAAGGGTTTTGCCAGCGCGATAGTCCGGACGAAATACAGAATCTTCCCTTCTCCCGAAGACTTTGAAGGTGGCTTTAATCAAGAAGAGTGGCAGGAGCACACAGTGGCAAATGTCGAGAAACTCCGGGAGGATGGATTCTTCCTCACAGACGGCTTGGATCATTCGGTATTATTGCATGCATCAACTCGTTAAAAACTACTGATAGCATTGCATTTAAAGGGAAAAACCAAGAATCTCGCTCATCCAGCCCTTTTTGAATTGCTTCACCAATGGCTCTTTGGTTTCAGCGGAAAGAAGGGCAAACGCAAAACTGAATGTCTTGCTAAGGTTTATCCGAACGAGTTCGAGGCATTTAGGCGGGAGCATATAGCTGCAGCGGGCACCTTGGTTGGTTTTGTAGCGACAACTTTCTTGATTTTCTTTCGCTGACTTGCTATGTTACAGCTTCTGGCATGTATCGATGAGTATGAGACGGGTGTTCATGTCGCCACTGACTTCACCCAAAATCAATACGAGGAGACGTATGAATGCATGCGCGAGATCATAGATGTCGGATTGGCTGACCCTGACCATGGCCCGAGAATCAGACGCACCTGGAATTCCTGGATTTTGGCCATTGCGTTTGTTCTGAACCTCCGTGACAAATACTTATGCTGACCCAGATTTTCAGTGCGGAATCCGGCAAGGCTAAAAAGACCCCTAGAAGCCTTCATTTGGGTATTCGTCTCGACTAGGAGTGCAATGATGTTTGGTAGTACAAGAATTAGATGCGATAGTCCGGCGGAATGAAATTTGCTTTTTATCTAATTCCCGCCCGTAAATATGCTCCAATAATCAATTATATTGATGCTATGGTTCATGTGGGAAACCTATCGAATACTATGGGTCCTATGAATGGATACCATGGGCTTCCTGCAGATCACTATACACTCCAAACCCATCGCTATGCAGTGCTATGTGTTGCTACGTAGTGCAGCGATCCCACTACAGATCACTACAGAGAAGTCCCGTGACACTATACATTGCTACAGACAAATAACCCTACACTACAGCAACTATGGGCACTATGGCTGCTATAGCTGACTACAGCTGCCTACGTAGCGCTGCGTAGCGTGACCAGGTTTTGCTGATGTCCCCATCCCCCCACACCTCACCCCCGTTCGCCCCAGAAGTTCCAGAGCCTTCGCTCGAGCCAACTGATATTTCTGTGAAATCAAAAGGTGAAATGGATGGTTTAAACGAGGGCAACATTTGCATACCCGGTGTAATCGCATTCGACGAACGCGCTCCTCCGACAACAAGATTTCTGCCCCGCAGCAAAAAAAAAGCAGACGACTCAGTGAGTCTCTGTTCGATATAACAGTATTTGGCTGACGACATTCAGTAGTTATACACCATAGAATTTTGCGCCTTCCATGCTACACAAATTATTTCTAAGGTGCACCCCATTCACCCTCGACAAACGTCACGTGTTATCTCCTTATCCGGCGAAACAGATAAAAGTAATTATTATTGGAACGACTAGGGACATTAGAGCAAATCGCTTCGACCAGATTACGGGAATACATACAAGGCATCACAAAATTAAATCTGGGTCTCCTCGGCACTCATGTTTGAGGAGTTACACCGTTAAGCAAGCCACCTCAACTCCCATCAACCACGATCAATTAATGATCTGAACCAATGCTGCTGCCAAATCACTAACTCCTCAACCCATGAGGACTGGGCAAGGCCGAATATTATTTCATAGGTTCTTTGCCTCTATTTCTGCAATCTGGTCGAGGCGATTTGCTCTAATGTCCTAGTGGTTCCAATAGCAATTCTTTTTCCTATTTCGCCGGATAAGGAGATAACACGTGACGTTTGTCGAGGGTGGATGGGGTGCACCTTACACTACTTCCTATGATGAACAACTTATCACTTTTCTCTGCCTGTGAGAGTTGCCGAAGCACCCGCTTTAACACACACGCGGCACTGTGTGTGAACGAGTGTGCCATGCTTCAACTCACATGCAGCACTGTTTGTGAGATGTGCCGTGGATGAGGACGAGTGTGCCGTGGATGAGGGAAGAGTGCCGTGCATCGGCAGTGCCGTGCGTCGGCGGGTGTGCCGGCCCTTCCCAATCGGGAGTGTGCATTACATTTCGTCTATCCCGAGCTGAGCGATGGACTTGAATATGATGGTATTGACTTCCTGGGAAGACAATAGCAACTTTGCCTTGACCTGCCAGTGATGTGACATTCATCCTTGCACAACTGAAGTATAACATAATTGTATTTGTATGACTAGTAATGGAAGACTCATCAATAATAGTGCCTCCAGAATCCTCCCGGAGCGGGGCAAAAATATATAGCATTATTACATCCCCCACAAGCTAATGTTGCACACTTGGACTAAGTACCCTAGGATTCAATTAGCCAGGGTGAATGTAGGGCATCTTGAAGCCCCTGATCTGACGAACAATTTCATCCCCGGGTCAACCCCATCGGTTAAGTATTCGTCTCAAACTGATAAGTCGAGAAAACAGCACATATTTCCTGCTAAGTTGCACAACCTGCTAAAACTTGGACCCATTAAGTCCGCGTAATGACAACTTGCCCATCCCCTCCCGACCCTAAAACATTCTTAGGTCTGGAAATATATATATTTATACCTCCTACCCAAATCTGGGCCCAAGCGCACCATTATTGATTGACGTAGGCTGGAATTTCTGAAACATAGCCAAAATTGTGCAAAACTGATGATGTTCGTTCAAGTTCGTGTCGTGTACGAGACAAAAGACGAATAGCGTGATAGCCCTTTGAATTCTATGAATTCAGGCACCCAACAAGTATACTTTTCACAGGGATGACACATATAATAAATCATTTTCGTCGGAAGGCGTCCCACGACTCGTCCATCACGTGCAATTGATGGCTACGTTCCAGGCCACACTATTATGACATCGTCGGATGACATCTTGATAAGGTAGGTGGGCACCGGCAATTGACAGTTCCCAGCCGTGCTATTTGTCCTTGTTTGTTCTCACTAAGAGCACGGTTTTGAATGCTCACTGGTTTTCCACTACACATGGGGGTCTTCGAGGCATTGATATATACTTCTGAGGCATTTAAATGAGTCATGAGAGGTAAATGGATGAATATCACGCTCAAGAGAGGACATACCAGGCCAAATGAATATATGAGGCATCTAGTGTTGTCTCAGAAATAGCATGCTCTCCTCACAATCCATTCAAATAATATACACTAGACTCTGGCACCTTCAAATGATTTTTAAACATACCTATTCGACGGACTGGCATCACCAGAAGTGAGTGGAAAGGTCACGTGTATACCATGGCTCCATATTTGTGTCACTTTTGACGCCAAATTCTGGCCACATATGGCCGATATCGACGGAAACCAAAGCTGGGGTCCAATTTAGATCTTCATACGGAGGAAATGTCCAGGAAATATTTTTTCTCCGCATCTCCAATGGGCCGGGACAAAGTGTTTCGGCCTGGTGAAGAACCCAACAAAAAAAACACTCTGGACATTTCCTAGCTAGGTTCATATAGAACAGAATTGCCCTATTATGTATGGCCATATTTCCAGTGGTTGAGCCCACATATGCAACACAATTTGGGAACCATCGTTTTGGCCGGATTAAGCCCCGAGCGGAGTTTGAAATAGTACTGCATTGCCGGTGCCCAAGGTAGGGGACAGACACTTACGGTTGCCCCACGTGATCCGTCGTTACATTACCATATTGGGAATGGATCGACCGAAAAGGTCGGAAAACACGAATAAGTAATCCACAAGGGATAGAGTAAAAAATTTGGCACAACAGTTTTGTGGGAATCGATCCCATATTGCCATCTGAGGCTAAAGATCCGCAAAATCTTCAGAATTGAGCGGCTAGTTCCCAAAATAGGGAGACGCGTGCCCCGATTCACGCCTCTGGCGGGCGCGTTGCAAAGTTTCTTTGACTGCTGCCCCCCAGAAATTTTCCGATGCCAGTCCCTTAGTATTCTCCCTCATGCCCCCATCCAAGAAGACCTTCCGGGACCAGGCAGCTATTCTCAATGGCAGATTGGCCTCACCACAGAAGGCCATCAAATGCGTCGCGGCTATCGCGTTGAGCCCTGTCAAAGCGCGTCCACAAAAGAAGCATCGGAACAATGATCCCGAGGATCATGAAGTCAGACTGATTTTCTTGCCTTGACGCGCGCCATTGATTCTCTCTTCAAAGTTGGCCACATCCGAGTCTATCCAAGAACCTGGACCCAGTGCAGCAAATAAGGAAAATGCGGATGTTTTCCTTGAAGACAGTGATCCAGTGGCACAATACCAGGGTGAATTCCATCAAGGATCCACTCCGGAAACTCCAACGGCGGCACCCATGGCTTTCACACTCAAGGGCAAATTATTTACTGCCAAAAATCCTGCAAACCAGTCCCCTCTGCAGGATGACGACCGTGCGTCTACCCATACATTTCCGATCTCGCGCCCACCGTCTATGCTAGCCGAGTCTGACAACGACAATGATCTGGATAGCGAGACTGTTCCGCCGGAACTTGATGAACTATGTGCTGTCGACGCTGGGGCTTTTGCTGGAGATGGATACCCGCGTCCGGCACCGCCTAAGACCTTCATTGAAAAAATGGCCGCCCTCGGGACCAAGAAGGCTCTTGCCGCCGCACCCGATATCACCTCTGCCAAAGCTGCCTTGATGGATATCGAGCTCGTACTTCGAGGCCCAAGTCGAGGTAAAGGTGGCGGCTATACCCCACCCGACTTGAGTCCCTGGGTTCGGGTTCGAATGGAGGGCATCCGCAGCCACCTCGCGCAGTACACCAATCCAAATTCAGTCACCTACAGAAAGTGGGGCATTTCCGCACGCCAAGCCGCCATCGCCGCTGGTCGAGACGTGTACTGTGCGCGTCAGTTTGCCAAGCTCAGCCGAGAGTACATCGCTTCTCGCAAAGTGTTGCTGTCAATCCATTCGGAAAGTGGAAGCAATCAATGCTGGTGGACGAAGATTTAGCCACCGATGTTCGTGAACATCTCCAGGAACTGGGCCAGTTTATTACAGCTGACAAGCTTGTTGATTACCTGTCCCGAGAGGACATCATGGACAAGCATGGTCTGGACAAGAAAATCAGTGTTCGTACCGCGCGGAGGTATCTCAATGAGCTCGGCTATCGGTAAGCTATCCACGCGTGCGAGCCTGCTCCCTTAAATAATTATTTCGGTGCCAGATTCAAGTCGGAGAGAAAGGCCAATACTCTGATGGTCATGAACGCGACGATG